>NW_019293103.1:0-25853 GCF_000500325.1 Leptinotarsa decemlineata | reverse complement strand
AATAAGGATTTTAAAAATGATTTTATTTTGAAAAGAAAGCATTGGCGTAGTACTTTTTCCCCAAAAATATTCAATGCGAAACCCGTAGGGATGCCACTGTTCGAAAAAATACAAATTTGTGTACATCAGAAAATGCGCCTTGAGGCATGTAACTCATGTACCAAATATGCCAAAGATGTCTACAAAATTATCTCAGTTATTATTAAAAAACTGATTATTTTTGAAAACTTTCCACCCTGTATCTCAAAAGTTAAGGCGTTTAGGACATACGTCCATGGGAAGTTTTTTTTCTTGAAATGGGTCTAAGAATTATCTCCTTAAATATTAGCATATGTTTAAAGATCACCCTGTATACCCCACCTTGAGTGTATATGCTGAACAAAATTGTTATCTTGATTTTATGTAAATTTTTTAATAAAGCTATAACAATCTTCCAATATTGGTATTATCGTCTGAGGTTGTTAATATTACTATATTATTGTAAAGTCTGATACTGCCATTGTCTCTGTTTGTAGTTACTATGAGTATATGAGTATCAGTATCCAAACAAACGGACGTGTTTTGCGAGTGTCGGTATTTCAAAGAAAGTATTAATTGAATTCCAGTGACTTCCTAACAAAAAATAAAACACAATTTCTTGTAAGATTCTAACAAAAGACAGAAGTGACCCAAAGTGATAAGATTTGTTGCGGAAAAACGATACTAGAAATTGAATAAAGGATACCACGCACGTGAAATACTCAATGTTATATGGATGGACAAGCAATTTTCAACTTGTTGAAACAGCTCCAGGAGCAGAAATGAATTAAAAAATTCGATAGAAGCAAGCGAAACTAGAGTATTGATGAGAATCGAATCAATAAATGAAAAAGTTTCACTAGTTCGGACTTCCATTGTCTATTATATAAAATGATTTGAAATCCCTGAAACAAGTAAAAAAGAATAATTGAAAAGAATAGTTGAAAATTATATTTTTTACTTGTAGGTTATTTCACTATCATTTCATTTCAGGTTTATTGTTGCTTAATATAATTGTTATTTTCAACTATTCTTTTTAATTATTCTTTTTTACTTGTTTCAGGGATTTCAAATCATTTTATATAATAGACAATGGAAGTCCGAACTAGTGAAATTCATCACGAAACATTGTCAATCACCTTCAAACAAATGAAAAAGTATTATAATATTTGGAGAAATAAAATCGAGAACTACAGAAAAAAAAACGAAAGAACAGAGAGGTACATCAAAAAGAACAACATCATCATATTCGGTCTTCGAGACCAAGGAGAACTTTCATTCGCTTACATTAAAGACGAGATCAAAAACTTATTAAGTGTAGATATCGAAATCTCAAATATCAATAATTTTTACAAGCTGAAGAATACTCAGAATAATCCAATCAAACTAGAATTCGTGTCCTACCTGAAAAAATAGAGATTCTCAAAAACTGTAAAAAACAAAAATACACAAATATCAGCATTGTTAATAATTTAACCCTGGAACAGCGAAAAGAAAATAATAATCTGAGAACACACCTGAAATAGCATAGGGGAAATCCAGAAAAAAAAGTCATATATTAAGGAAAATATACTTTATGTGAATGACAAAGTGTATACTGTTGAAGAACTTTTGGAAATTGAAAGGAACATTGACATACCCAAGTTCCAAAATGCACCAACCACCTCTACAGTTACTACAGTATTTGATCTAGATGACAAAGATACAGCAGTATTAAATCTATATACTGGAGAAACTATAGATCTAAAGTTAACGTATGGTGAAAATATCAACAACACACCAATACTCAGCCAACAAAGAAAACTAACAATTCGAAAATCTCAGAAGTAAACAAAAAACAAATTAAAGCAGCTCCAACACAAGTGCTTGAAAAACGAACACAGTCAACTAGGAAACAGTGAACGTATCCACACTTCCCCAAACATACCACGTGCAATATCATCATATTGTTTTCTGTAAGTGTCTCTTTTATGTGATTTATTATTACTTGTATACGTCGAAGATGGACGAATACATCAATAACTTCGAAATCGAAGTTATTGCAACTAATGTTATTAGAAATACCAGTGAACTGAATACTATCCTGAAATGTACCAGCAGTAATTTCAAATTTTTTGAAGAAGCATCGGCAAAAATCTAGATTCGATAAAAATGTTATTAGAAACAATAAAACACGATTTTGATATTATAGTTCTAACGGAAACTTGGCAGATACAGGATATCTCACTGCATGAAATTGAGGGATATAACATGGTTTATAATGGAGGTAGAATAAATCAAAATGATGGTGTATTCGTATATGTTGAAAAAAAATCGATCATGAAAATAGAATCATAACATTGAGCAATAATATGAATGTAATAGAAATCGAACTGGAATTTGAAAATGAACATTTCAAAATATCTGCTTTATATCGTCCACCTTCAACACCAGAAAATGAATTTATTAATGAAATCGATCATTATTTAAATAACAATAAAAATAATAACTCTACTATACATATCTTTATTGGTGACATCAACATAGACATAACAAAAAACACAAATATCACTAATGAATATCTGAATAATATCATGAGTAGTTATGGATACAGATCATATTTCAATGAATACACTAGAATAGAAAGAGATACAAATTCATGTATAGATCATTGTTTTATAAACGATTTTACGAGTATATTTCGTTACCACCCAAATAATAATAGAATCTGATGTTACTAACCATTTCTCAATGATACAACAAATAATATTTGAAAAACAAAAACAATATAATAATCATGAGACATATACATATTTTCTTGATAATAAAAAATTACTAAGTTTTGCACAAGAAGAAACTGGGATCGAAGTGTACGATGCCGAAAATATCGAAAAAGCAACAAATATATTCGTACATAAAATCGAAAATATGATAGAAATATGATAGGTAGAAGTACGAATAAAGTAAGAATTAAAAAAGGAAAAATCAAAAGGAATCCTTGGATAACAAATGGTCTATTGAAAGCAGTAAATAACAAAGAGAAACTTTATAGAAACATGAAAAATGAAAATAATGTGGAAAATAAAAGAATATATAATCGATACAAAAATATTTTCGGAAAACTTGTAAAAGAAGCAAAAACACACTATTACCAAAAAGAATTGAACAGTAACAAAACGGATACATCGAAACTATGGAAATCAGTAAATGAATTGACAAATAAAAAACACAAGACAAAACTATGGCAAAAATAAAACTGAACAATTGGTGTTTAACGAATGACAAAAAAGAAATCCAATGATTATTTCATATCTGTAGGAGAAAGGTTAGCAAATAATATAAAAAAAGGTACAAAACCCTTCTTTAAAACGAACATAAACCTCGTCCATTCACTATTTCTGCAAGATGTAAATGAAGTTGAAGTATACAATTTGATTATCTCATTGAAAAAGAGAAAGTCGCCAGGACTAGATAAACTGAGGGCAGAACACCTGAAAATTATTATTAATGAAATAACTACTCCAATAACATATCTAATCAATAAGTCGTTCAAAGAAGGGTATTGTCCAACAGTATTTTTTTCATATTGTCTCAAATATGTTTTACTTATAATCAATTCTGAAACATGATCTTATGTCACTCTGTATTATGTTCTGGGAATAAAGCTATTATATGAATAATTGATTCTGTGAAAAGAAACGTAAAACGTTTGCACCTGTCTAGTTTAACGACTGGGGACATGTAAAGATATTTTGGAGAAAAGCTCAGGGCTGATACTTAGTCCGTTGAATAATTTTTAATAGAAGTATTGAATCTCTATGTTTTCTGCGAGCCTCAAGAGAAGGTATGTTCAAAATGCATTCCAATGCAGTATAGTCACAGTATACACACATCTTGAAGGCATTATATCGCAGAAAATTGTGCTGTATGGCCTCGAATTTCACTTTTTGTGTAACGTAATGAGGGGACCAAACTGTGAAACAATAATCGAGATGATATCTAATCAGGGAAAAATAAAGAGATTTAATAGCAGTGATGTTGGTGAAATCACGAGTGGTTCTTTTTGTGAAGCCAAGCATCTTCATAGACAGTGGTCCCAAATGTGAACCTTGTGGAACACCCGATGTAACTGCTATGGTGTGACAATAGTAATGATTAACTCTAACAATTTGTGTTGGGAATTTGCCAGATGATAGAGAATTATTAAATATTTAGAAAAGTGCTTGAGCTAAAATGAAGCTAAATGATTTAAGAAAAGTTGGAGGAATTCCATCAAGACTGGAGCTGAAAAACACTTGGAATATTGACAGTGACATACGGTGATTGTACTGTGAGTCAGAAAATTTTTTACAAGTGGTACAAGCTTTCCACTGAAGGTCGAGATGTGAATGACGACGCTCGCCCTGGACGCCTCAGAACATCAACAAACGATGAAAATGTGGAGAAAACGAAGAAAATTGTTATGTAGAATCGACGAATCACTATCAGAGAAGTTTCTGAGGATGTTTGCGTATCAGTTGGCTCACGTCATGCAATTTTGAGCATGAAGCGTGTGGCAGCGAAGTCCGTTCCGAAATTGTTGAATTTTGATCAAAAAAACCGTCGTATTAGCATCGCTCAGGAATTGAATGATGAATGACATCAACGGCGATCCAGTTTTGCTTGAAAGGGTCATTACTGGTGACGAATCATGCGTATGTGGTTATGACATTGAAACCAAAGTCCAATTGTCCCAATGGAAGAGCCATTGTCCCAATGGAAGAGCCCAGGAGAGTCAATTAAAAATAAGCACGCCAAGTTCGATTAAATCTCAAGGTTTTGCTCACTTTTTTCTTCGATTACCGTGGCGTAGTGCATCGAGAGTTCTTGCCACATGGTCGTACTGTCAATAAGGATTATTATCTTGAAGTTATGCACCGCTTGCTAAAAGCAATACAAAGAAAACGTCCAGTATTGTGAAAAAACAATTAATGGCTTTTCCATCATGATAATGCACCTTCTGTAATCGTACCTTAGCCATCATATTCACCGGATTTGACACCCTGCGACTTTTTCCTGTAACCAAGATTGAAGAAACCAATAAAAGGACGGCAAAACGCTGGCACAAGTTTTTTTGTAGTTATTTCCATTCTTTCTATCTTTGTGAGTTTTCAACGTTTTTATAGTCGATGGAGAAGTAGAAAGCCCAATATCTCCCTTCCCAAACAAATATCTTGGTAATCATTAATGTTTGCAAAAGTAATTCAAATAAATTCAACATCCGGTGGGATGCATTATAATTGTTGCATCAACTGTTCTCAACACGTAATAACTTCCTGTGTAGTGGTATATTTGATAAGATTAGTTATTTACTTTAGAAAATATAATCAGCAGATGGTACAAAAATGAACAGATTCACAGTAAATTTCTGATAAAGGTGGTGATATATTATCCTTTGTTTTATCATGGTTTAGAACAAATAAGTTTCTGAATAAAAATATTGACCATGGTGTCATAAATCGATAAACAAATGTTTATATCAGTGTTTGTTTTCATTCCTTGTGATTACATTCAGATGTGTCATAGATTTGAAACTTTTTGCTGAGTTTTTATATTTGGAAAATGGCAAACTCAATGAAATCGCTATTTTATAAAGGACGTGATGAGTTCAATAAGCTACCACAGGACATCAAGGAATCTAATGTCATTTATGTATTTAAGACGAGGATCAGTAAACATATTCAGTCACTATAAATCTCCAGAGTGTATTTCAACATACTCAATCTCCTTCACACGAATTTACTTTACATTATTTTATTTTCATTATTCTTTTTTTGTGATGCACTATAATTTTTTTCCTTTTTCTAAATAACTGTTAGTCTAGAAACATGTTTGTATTACTATTTTATAATAGGACATGTCGCACTGAATGAATAAACTTCTTATCTATAAATTTCAGGATTTGGAAATATAAACAAATATTCAACATTCTGATGAATCACCTTTGTGAACATTCGAACTAATCTTTGTACATTTCAATTAAGTTATATTCAAAATAAGCATTTTTGAAACATCAGCTGAATCGTCTGGCATAAAAAATAATTGACTCCATGATTCATTCTTGACATAATTATTGAGGACTAAACCAGGATGTCCCATCGATACAATGTATTGATGGTTCATTTGTCAGCTGTATGTAGGTCATAGTTGAGATTGTAATGTTGGAGTGAATAATATTTGTTTTTTTAGAGGAAAATTGCAAAATAACCTGATATCTTAAGTGACTGTCACTATTAAAAAATTAAAATTAAAAGATTCCAAACCAGGTTACGTCACGACGTTTCGATTGTTAGTATCCACAATCGTCTTCGGGTGATAACTGGAGTGCTTTCACCTGTCCCCTCTTCCCTCTCTCCGCTTCATTGGTTTTAGCGGGAGATGACAGTTTGGACGAAGTTGGTCGTTTTTAGCTTGATTAGAGGTTTCCATATGTTACGTATCTCTACGCTAGCCCGACTAAATGCGTTGTTGGACAACATATACGCGGCTTCTTTGAATTTTCTTCTAAACCAGTGTTCCTCTTTGTGGATGATTTCAGCTTGAGCCCGCTTGATATTATGTTGATCAGTCCAAACATGCTCTGCTACTACGGATTTGCTGGTTTCTCCTCGCTGTATGTGTTTCTGGTGCTCAGCAATGCGAACTTTTAATGGCCTCTTAGTTTCACCGATGTATGATTCTCCGCACTCGCAGGGTATCCGGTAAATGCAATTCTTGGAATCGCAGTCCGCGTTTGGTGGCCTGGTTTTCGTGATGCTGCTATGGATAGTGTTCCCAGATCTGAGGCAGGTCCTGATGTTATACTTGTACCCAATCCTTATCCTTTCCGATAATCCTCTGATGTAGGGAAGTACAAGTACTGGTTGTGGCGGCTTCTCTTCCTTGTGGAGCTCTTGCTGTCTTGTAGCTAAAGCCTGTTCTACCATCACTATGGAGTAACCATTCCGTTGAAGGTCATTTTTGATGATGCCTAGTTCCTTTTCGAGACCTTCCTTTGTAATACAGAGCCCGAAGGCACGGTCTAGTAGAGTCTTGATGATTCCTCTCTTAGTCGATTGATGGTGGTGAGTGGGTTTTCGATACAGATGTTTCCCATTTAGTGTCGGGAAACATCTATATATCGAATTTGTAATGATATCACAACTGATTGCTGTATAGACAAGAGCATAATACCTGTTAATCAAGTGGTTTCTGTGAAAGATCGATTTGAGACTAGTAAAAGCATAATATAGTTTATTCTGTTATCAATTTGGTTGTTGAAGGTTAATTTGTAATCCAGCTCCATAGGAATTTCATGCTTTCTGATGCTAAGATATTAGTGTGGCCTAAGTTGGACTTCATGTTGTTGAAGTGTTTTTGAGAACTGCTGAATTGGATATGGACCATTTTTTCCATATTATTGATGAGGTGATTTATCACACACCACTGACTGAAGTTCTTCACTACTAGTTGTATATCATTCATCAAGTCAAATGTATCATTAGCAGGTAATATAATTGTTGAATCATCTGCATAAATGAAAACCTGCCCTTTGTTAATGTGGAGAGGTAGGTCATGGATATACAATAAAAACAGGAGAGGACCCAATACTCCACTTTGAGGAGTCCCAAGGGGAATATTTTTTTTCTCTGAAAGTTCTTTATTGACCTCAACTTTTAGTGTTCTACCGGTCATGTATGAAAAAATGAAAGATTGTATGGGATCTTGAATGCCCATTCCTTCTAATTTTATCTTCAAGAAGTATGGTTTGATGGTGTCAAAGGCGCGGGTGAGGTCGTAGATATACTGAATCATATCTGTTGCTTCGGTCTCTATGGAGTAGTTGGGTCGGAAATCGCGCTGACAAGGGGTTACTATTTTTCTATGCTCTAGGTAATTTATCAGTTGATTGTACACAGCTGTTTCTATAACTTTTGAAAAGCAGTTGAGTATACTTATCATTCTATAGTTTTCTATACAATGAGTGTCTCCTTTTTTAAACACTGGGATAGTTTTTGTGATAATTAATTTCTTTGGATAGCAACCTTGTATGGCACAGTCTTTCAGTAGTAAAGCTGGAATCTCATCGATCCCTGCGGAGTATTTTTTTTTGGCCCAGGATAATGTGCTTGATATCACAATCGCTAATAGGTTTGAAGAACATGCTTTGTGGAGAGCTTATCTCATTTTCTTTCCACTGAGGTTGCAAACAGATTTGCAACTTGCTGTTTGTCACAATTTTTTCCTGTTATAAGTTAAAGTTACGATACATTTACACACTGTGTTTCTAAGAATATGTATATGCCTTTTACTGCACTTTTTCTACATTAAAATATTGAATTTCTTAAGAAATTGTGTCATTTTGGCCTTTGTGATTTTTCCACTGTTTGGTTCGATGCTATACTTTCAATTATTATAACTATTTGTCTATAGCTCTGGAGTACAGTACCTATAAACAATTGGGGAGGATCGATTTTGAAAGAAGATAGTTATGAGTCAGGTAGGACCATCTTTAGCCACGAAGACTACATGAGTTTGGTTGGGAACAGTGACGTAAGTATCTTGCGAATGAGAAACAACAACAGAAATTTAGACTCTTACTATTGTTATGAAAATATAACATTTGTTTAAGCTTTGACATCTGAAACAGAAGTGAGATAAATAACGAATCACAGATTTCTTACAACATTTATTCCAGCGTATCAATCACGACTATAGCGACCAGTCGACGAATGAAGATGTGAAAATGATGGCTTTTTTCGATTCTTTAGTCCAGAGAGAAATTGAAGGCTGGGATTCCCAAACTGAAAACACAATAACAACTGACAGCGATTCCGACGAAGAGGTAAGGTTTTGGATGGAAATCGTGGTTCGAATTTGTTTGCTTTTTTTTTGCAGGAGTGGTCAAAGATCGTTGCGAAAATATTCAGGAATGGCAGGTGTATCCCCGAAGAGTCGAAGAAATATAAACTGAATAAGATAACCGTATTGATAAACAAGAAGAAGAATATTCTGGCCAAAATGGCTAAGAGTAAAAGCCCCAGTTATGTTCGGAAGTGAGTATGAAAATTTTTGCAATTTGTTGTTTTCTTGTATCTAAGACATTGAGTCTGCAGCTTTGAATTTAATTACCAACAAATTGGCTTCAGTTTATTTATTTATTCACGGACTTGCCATTATACATAAATACATAGTAAATGAGTAAATAAATACATAAATAATGTGATTGAAAAATAAACAATTGAATAATAATATAGAATACCATAAAAGAAAAAAAAAACAAATATCAATTAAATATTATTAATAATAATAATCAGCAGTTTCTTCATAGTAGGTCAATACGTTTAACCTGATTTTTAAAAGAGTACAAGGAAGAGTCAAACAAATCAATATAGCTGCTATTCTTTTTTGCTAACCTAAGCATAGTGATGGTTTCATTTAAGCCATAGCTAGTAGAATGGTAAGGAACTTTGAACAACTCCGACACTCTGGTTCTTCTTGAATTTACATTGAAGTTAATCATTTGTGGTACAAATGGACAGTTCATATCACCATTTATAACTTTATGAAGGAGTCTTGAATCAATTTCAGCTGGGTGGTGCTCCAAAGTAGATAAATTTAGAAGAAGCAGAATGTCTGAGTACTCATAGTCGGATCTGATATCCGAGCTTAAATGCACAGGTTTTGTACTTCCTCAATCATAGATATGTCTGTCTGATATAGAGGACTCCATATCACGCAATTATTTTCCAAGACCGAGCGTACCAAAGAACAGTACAAGATTTCAAAGGTATTCATAGAAAATTTATCTGTGGATCGTTGAACAAATCCCAATAATTTGAGTCATTCAGATATATAGTTGCTATCAAACAACAATCCCAAGTCACGAACACTGTTAGTCAACGTTAATTTTTGATTTTATATGGATATACAATAGTTTTCACAGCTCTTGAAAACGTTATATGATAACATTTATTTATATTTAAATGAAGCATGTTTTCATCCCACCAACGTGTGTTATCTACAACCCTGTAAAGTTTGAGATCATCTGCAAACATTGAATGATAGCTGTGGCGTATGACATCCGACACATCGTTAACGAAACGAAAAGAATGAAAAGTATTGGGCTTATATGCGATCCTTGAGGGACACCAGACGTTACAGGAATTTGTGATGATATGGAACCAGCATATTTAACATACTGAATTCTATTATCCAAATAACTCTTTATCCATTTTGACATGTTACCATTGATGCCTAATGCTAGGAACTTACCCATGAAAAGATCATGATTTACCCTGTCAAAGGCTTTAGACAAATCAGTATAAATAGAGTCAATTTGGTGTTTTCCCTCTAGGTTATTCAAAAGAAAATGTTGATAAAGCTATACATTCGTAGTGGTGGATCTTCCAGATATAAAGCCATGTTGGTGTTCATTCATTATGTTTTTTGTATCGAATGTCAGTTTTTTAGTTATCAAACAATCTAGCAACTTGGGAATTTCAGATTGCTTGCTCACTGGACGATAGTTTTTAATATTTTCTCTATCACCATAATTGTGGATTGGAGTTAGAAAACCTTGCTTCCAGAATTCAGGGAAGATTTCCATAGATAAAGAAAGATTGAATCATGTTTGTAAGGGTTTTGCTAGAGTGATTGTTCCTTTATATCTTACTTTAATAGATCTTTTTGTCTGTCCATAATATTTTGCATCGCAGTCCTTACATTCAATTTCGTAAATTCCAGACTTTTCCGAATTCTCGACTTCCCAAAAGGCTCTGTAGTGTATGACTTGTTTTAAAAACTGAAGGTTCCTTGAAGTTCCTTGAAAATCTTTCCAAAGTTCCTCGTATATTGGTGGTATGGAACTGAGATGTATTTATCTTGGTTTTGGTCCTTTTTGAAAGTCATGATTTCGTTCATTTTTAACCTAAACTTCTTCTTCCTTATTATGTCATCTACAATACCCCTCGAGAAACCGTTAGTGGCTGCTATTTCCTGTATTGTACGTCTTTCTTTTGTGAACCTATCATGTGTTAGAGGGAAAGTCAGAAGATGATGCACTAAAAAATTCAACCCAGCACGTTTGTGCTGTCCACAGTGATGTGAACTGTCAGGAATATACCTGTACGTGCTTGTTTCTTTTCTTAATATATCCTATTCTAACCCTCCATATTGGCTCCTCATAACCAAAACGTCAAGAAATGGTAGTTATCCCTTATTTTCTAACTCATACGTGAATTTTATTGATAGACATCTATTATTTAAAATCTAAACAAAGTCGTCAATATTCGATTTTTTGGTATCGAATATCGCGAAAATATCATCCACATACCTTAGCCAAATCCTAGGAAAATACTTCGACTTTTCTTTGGTTTCCATTTCGAATCTGCTCATGAATATAGCATAAATAGGGTTAGCTCGCATTAGTTTCTAGTTTTAATCTTCCTCTTTGAAGATGATCACTTGGTGATCAAAACACGCGTCGAGGTGTTAAATGTTACGATTTGGTGTTGGGAAAAAACTCCAGTAATACTCATTACTACACCAAAGGTTCCAAACAGCGCATCATAAGTTTTATTTTGTCACCTTCAAAGAAGTCCCCCTCAGATATTATACACTTGTGCTAGCATTTATTCCAATCTTCGAAGCTGTTCTAATATGCACTTTTTGGTATGTCGTTAAACTCTCTCGGCGATTCGGTTTTTATCTCCTCAATCTTCGCAAAACGCCGGCCTTTCAGGGGTATCTTCAATCTTGTAAACAGGAAAAAGTCGCAGGGGGCCAAATCTGGTGAATACGGTGGCTGAGGAATCAAAGTAATACTGCTTAATCACCGTAGATTGGTTAGGTTCAAAGTGAGTGGGTCTATTCGACCCTCCACCGCAACCCGTAAGGGTTTATTGTGGCTCAAACCTATTCACACGCGAAAAAATAAACCCAGCTTCTTAACGAAGCCAATTAGTTTGTATGGTTAGTGGCCTTTCAAGTCAGTTGATAAGAGTACGGTTCTGCCGAACTCTAAAAACCTGATTCGGTCCCCAGCGGGACATGCACAAAGTATGTGCTCTGCTGTTTCATCATTTTCCAAACACACACTGTCTCCCAACAGTCCGAGTCCCTGCATATGATGATTCAAATGACGGTGACCTGTAAGAAGGCCTGTTAGATATCGTAGTTCATCCCTACTGTAGTCCAACAACTGTTTGGTATGGTATCTTCGAAGGAGTGAGCCAATCCCGGACGATTCTGACAAAACTCCATAAATCTTCTTGCCATCCAGGTGTTCAATCTTTGTTTGGCAAAGCCTAAAGCGATGCCAATGACAGGTTCCGGTTCGATGAAGCTGCTTGCAGCACCCTCCTTTGCAAGGGAGTTAGCAGCCTCATTGCCTTCCAGGCCAGTATAGCCAGGAATCCAGACCAGAGACAATCTGTTAAGTTTTACTATCGAGGAGAGTCGTTTTTGACAATTAAGACGTTGCTAGGTAGGAACCAATAACTTCCAACGCCGTAAGACCATGTAGCAAGAACTCCTAATGCTCTATGCCACGGTTATTGAAGAAAACAGTGAGCAAAACCTTGACTTTGATCGAATTTGGCGTGCATTTTTTGCTCATGGCTTTTTTGGGCTCTTTCATTGGGAATATTGGACTTTGGTTAAAGGAACAATAGTTTTGTTACAGAATAGTCATTTTAATAACAGGTGTTGGCTTTTTGTTCATCATCAGGCAGAGCTCAATGAAAATTAAGACATTCGAAAACTAACTCCTAGTTTTTCATGGGGAATGAAAATCGCTTGAGAGCAGGTATTACAGTTCAGAAATTGCTGACGAAATGTTTTGTTGTTGTTGATTTACATACGTTTTCCTGCGTAATTTACCGTTTGGAACGCTGACGTCTGAAAACAGCGTATGCCCGATCTAATAGAGAGAGAGAGAGAGGAAGCTTCCCACCTGTGAAATAGATACAATTTTGTTGTGTCTAAAGCTGAATGTTTATTGTTATCATTAAACACTATCGATAATTCTTCACACATTCTTTGCTGTATATGTGTGTTGGTGCATTGAAACGTCATCTGCAGTACTTGCCCAGAGCGGAAGGGAAGATTTGGTATAGGCACGGTGAGTCAAAATTTGNTCTTAGGATCCAAAATTGCCAGAATGAACCTCCATAAGAAAATACATGGGGTTTTGATTTGGAAGCCCTGCTGCCTATATACTTACCTGTGAACATTATAAGTGATTTTGGTAATAATTTTAGAATATTGGTAGAAATTCAATAAGGTGTTCAATGTTATTCATAGAACTAATTTTATTTCTCGGCAATTGCATAGCTTGCGCCATCTACGATTTTATGTCATACAATGGTCACAGAATACATATAATAATAGAAGAAACATACATTTGGCAATACCAGCAAATAGTGGGTCATACAATTTTTAGACAATTTGCAAACAAAGGCGCACGTATGCAGTATTGTAACGAAGGTCACGTAGCGGAGGCGGAAATGTAAAGGTTAGTCTCTGCGTAAGCAAGTCACTTCCTTTGCACTTTCGTTTCTGCAATACCTGTCATATTCATTAATTCAGCTGATGAATGAAATGAATGCTAATTTTTTTCATATACTTAGCTTTCTCGAAATGATTAATGTTCTCAAAGTGATTTCATTTCGTGCTCAAAACCTAAGAAATTATTGTTGGAGAATATCTTGATTGACAAAAAATATATTTGAATTGGGAATCTTCCGAAGGAAGAAAGAAAGCAATCAAGTTCAACATAAACTTTCCACATAGATCTTTAGATTATGCTCATAAAGATACAAACTGAAAGAAAAGCCCTTCCGAAATTCGTTTTTCCTATTCAATTCATACTACAAACATTCGTTATAAAATTTAAACAGATATCATTTACAAGAACACTACACAATTTTTTTTATTTTTTTTGGACACAACATTCGCACTATAGAAACATCCTTAAGGCGCTCTCAGAGCGGTACCTATGAGAAAGAAGCGATTCACATTGGATTTTAATCGCTGGAGAATAAATCCATTTGGGAAAACGTTCTCAGGAAGTTCATTCCACATACCGCTCTTGGCGGAAGCAAATGTGCCAAGTCACTTGAACTCTTCTCGTGAAAGTATCTATTGAAGAGAGACAAATCTCCAACCTCTCTCCGATGTTCCAGGCTATCAAGGTTGCACGTGATGTTCGCGTCTCCAATCAGGCGGATGCATCTTTTCTGGATGGAATCCAGCAGCTTCAGGGTATGCTTGGGCAGAGCTCCATACATGAGAACAATATTCCAAAGAAGGTCTGATCTGAGCTTTATGAAGCATCAAAAGTTGCTGAGGTGTGTACAGTTTTCTGGTTCGGAACAGTGTTCCAAGCTTTTAAGAAGCAGCCTTTGCTATTTCAGCGACATGACTGCCAAGATCCTTAATAAAATTTGCAATCTCCCGCCGAGTGATATGTGTCTCCGTAGCCGATGTCCTGGTATCCACATGGAATGACGAGACAAGTGTGCTATAGTCAACAGAGCAATATATTGGGTTCTTGGTTTTTTCCACTTAGTCTTTGATATACAATAAAAAGAGGGTTGGAGACAATATGGAGCCCAGGGGAACACCAGCGTTGATGGTGAAAGTATTTGAGAGATATCCATCGACGGTCACTTGCAGGGAACGTTTTTTTAGGAAGCTGAAAAGCCATACACAAAAATGATTCGACAAGCCATAGCATCGAAGCTTGGCCAGCAAAGCCTCATGCCACACACGGTCAATGACTTCAGAAATATCGCAACAGCTTTCGACTCTCCATGTTTCTCGATTGCGTTATTCCAAATGAGGGTGACATACTATAGAAAGTCGCCTGTTGATCTTCATTTCCGAAAGCCATATTGATGATCATTCAAGATGTTGAAGTCTTCCAAATATTTGAGGAGTTGGTGGTTTACGACTTTCTCTATGATTTTTGATATTACTGATAGCAAAGCGACTGGTCTATAGTTATTTGAAAGATTTTTCTTGCCTTTTTTGGGAATATCCTGAACGCGAGAAATCTTCCAACAAGAAGGAACACCCCCTTTCTTATAAGACAAGTTGAAAAATCTGCAAAATACTGGAGCGAGTTCATTTGCGCACTTTTCAAGATGACGGGCACTTCATCAGGGCCAGACGCCTGGTTGATATTGGGCTGCTTCAAAGTTCGCCTGACTAGACGTTACCGAAAAGTAATTTCCGGCATTATGGATTCTGGTGCGGACTGTGGAGTGGAACGCAAATTGATCATCTAGTATATTTGATTTTTCTATGGCTGTTGTTACAATTGAACCATCCGCTAGTGTTAGCAGTGGAATTGTGGATTTTGTAAAGTTCTGATTAACAGCTTCAGCTAGCGACCATATGGATTTAGACCCGTTGGGATTGGCAAGCAGTTTATCCCTAATTCTCTAATTGTGAAGTTCTTTGCTTTCATTTATCCTAAGTTTGCAGTTGTTGCGAGCATTAACAAACATAGTTCGGTTTTCGGCACTGGGATTTTTGCGCCACTGCCGGTAGGCGAGATTTTTGGAGGCGAAAGCTTGCTCGCAATTTTTGTTGAACCAAGGTCTGCCGTTAGGAGGTCGTTTCTTCGAAAAAAGAATATATGCATTCATGGATGATTGAATAACTTCCGTGACTTCAGAAGCACAAGTTGATGGATCTTTATGAGCAACGTCTAAATTGGTAGCAAATTGCCAAAAACGACTCTTCCCAATAGGAAGAAATTGTTTTGGGTCTGGATTCCTGGCCATACTGCTCTGAGAATCCAGCAGCTTCATCGGACCAGACCCTTCCATTGGCATCGCCTTTTTGCTTTGCCAAAAAAAGTAGAAAATCTGGATGGCAATAAGATTTATGGACTCCAAGGCGTTTATTCAGGCCTTCTTACAGATCACTGTCATTTAAATCATCATATGCAGAGAGTAGGACTGTAGGAAGACAGTGTGTGTCGCCTGTGTTTAGAAAATGATGAAACAGCAAAGCACATACTATGAGCCTGCCCCGTTGGGGACCGCATCAGGTTTCAGGAATTGGATAGAGCCGTACTCTTACCATCTTACCTGAAATACCACTCATCATACAAACTAATCGGCTTCGTTAAGAAGCTGGGTTTACTTGGTCGAGTGTGAATAGGTGTTAGCCACAATAAACCCATGCGGGTTGCATGTAAATTCTTTGTTTCATTTTCTTCGATATCAGAAAATCGCCCAACACGCAAAATTCTTCAACTTTTATGCCTCTCACCAATAAACTAAACATGCTAAATAGCCGAATCTGTGAACATATGTTTGAGACGAGTATACCAACATGAAAAAATGAAATAATTGCCAATCGTTGCCCGCGAAATTTGAACATTCACCTTATACATAATATACACCGTTATAAATAATTTTCAAATCGGAATGAATAGTAAAATTAATTTGTCATTTTTACTTGAACCCAACTACTTCGATCACAGTTATTATCTGGTTTTGATCAATTCCGTTGTTCTTACCTATAATATAATTTCCTGACAATATCAAGAAATTCAAATCATTTTTTCGACAACAGTTACACGATCAGGGCGTAATTAAATTCAAATACGTGGATTTTTTCATAAGGTGTCATTGCAAACATTGGGGCCAAAATATCCCAGAACGAAACGGTGGAACCGTTTTTTTTTGAAATTTTGAATTCACCTTTTCCACGTCAGTTGTAGAAAAACAAACTTTAATTGAGTGGAAAATACGTATTTCCATCAACTCAGAAGAAATATTTTATATTTCATTTGATATTTGAAGCGTAAAAAATCATAGATCACATATCTGTTTAAAAAATATACATAACTAATGAGTAGTTTTCATGATCGCCTCATTACGAACGTACCTGTTTAGTGTGATTTTAATTTATTTTCGAACATTTCACTGGCTTTATATTCGGATTGCAGTCACATCTTTTTCAATCATCGCACAATCATCAATTTGAAACGTATTTCTTACCTAAGAATTTTTGACGAAATAACTGGAACATTGTAGAAAGCGGTGTCACACTACAGTAGTTATATAAAACTTGGAGTCGAAAATTGAAGAACTATTGATTAATTGATAATAAATGCATTACAGTTTCTAGTTACAATTATGGTATTAGGTATTCACTATTTAAATTTCATTGTTTGGAATTATTTTTAGATTGTCACTCAAAGTCATCACACTTTCAATGACACCACAACTTTTTGAACTCTGTCTCTTATAAATTTGTTTATTAAACTGTCGAAGTTCCATAATTCTGAAGAGAAGCTCAAGACCGAACATTTTTCATCAGTTTTCAATCAAACCCAATCATACCTCTTTTGTTAGCAGAATGTTGTTGATTTTGTAAGTCACGAACTTCAAACGATTTTAAAAATTCAATTAAAACTTTGTCATCTTTTGATGTTATAAACAACCTGAGTTGTGATAGCTTATTTCAAGAGCGAAATCAATTTATTAAAGTTTTAATAAGTTGATGATGCCAATTTGTGGCAACTGTGATGAAAACGAATAATTTCAAGGAGAAATACAAGTGTATACTAGAAAACGCTGTAGTCTCAAAATAACAAAACGAGAAACTATTGGATGGAGGTGTTCTATAATATTTGAATTTTATATCAATACTCTTTTATATACGAATATTTCGTTGTGTAGTGTTCCCATGGATGATATTTGTTCAATGCCATAACGAATGTTTGTAGCACAAACCAAATGGGAAAAAAGATTTTCGTGCAACTCAACGTTCATATGGAAGTAGTTGTTATGAAAAGGTTTTTTCTTTCAGTTTGTATCTAAAAGGAACTTCCATGATTAATCTATATGATTTATGAAGAATTTTATTTGAAATCGCTTTTCCTTCCTCTCTTTGGAAGTTTTCCACATTTTTTATTCAATGATAGAGAAGATATAAAGGAAAATAGCTGTTTTTTTATTAAATAAATATTCTCTCAACAAATGCTTTTTCGAGTAAAATGGAATGGCTAGGATTTAATTAACTAATCGTATGAATGTGTATATATTCTGCCATTCGTGACAAGAGCAGATTTGTCACATTACATACCTACAGCTATAATGTCTTGAACGAAAAGACAGTTATGTCTCATTGTGTTATTTTTTGTTTATGTACCTTCAAGAACAGGTAGCCAGATTTTATTACTGTTCATTGCTTCTTCTCTTCTATTGACATTATCCTTGTGTTTTTGAATTTTCATTGCCTTTTCATACACCCTTGGACAGTGGTTTTGAGTTTCATCGACTATTACTGTATCTTCTAATAAGATAATATGTACTTTCAAACAAATGTTCTTGCTGAAACTTTTTTTTGATCAGATAATACATTTGGTTTCATGTGGGAATTGATATTTTGTTCTTATATCGATGCATTCAGTTGATAATATTTCGTTAAAAAATGAAGATTTATTTATTAAATGTTGAGATCTTGTGGTATTACTTTCGATAAAAGTAGTTTTGTGTAGCTCCAGGTTTGTCACACAAACACAAAACATCAATTTTTATTCTAATAAAACAAAATAAATTTATGGGAGCAAACATTCTGGCAGCATGAAAAAGTACTGGTGGCTTATGTGAATCCACTTGTGTATTTGTGAAACAGCATCTTATGTCTCGAACATACCTTCGAGAAATGTGTCTCAACATTTGTTTGTATAGTGAAATTTCATTTCGAATGTTTACCGCAGAATTCCCTCGGAAAATGTAAATCAATCTTAAACTTCTCATTTCGGAAGCGTATGCATCCAACGTGGCAGGTGAACCGCTCTAAATTGAATATATCAAATCAAATATTCAGCGTATAATAATCAGGAGGCAAGGCTCATACATAAACTAGCAGCTCAGCTGTGTATTAGAGAGATTTTCCTTCGAAACGATGGCGGATTTCGGCTCTGAACCAGTTTTCTCTCCGATCCTTTCACTCTGAATTGAAAGAGAGCGACGAAAAGGCTGGATATAATGATATAATCCATTGAGAGGTGTCAGATTATGAAGGATATATACTCCACATTTGAAATCAGTTTGACATTAATAATCTTTTATTCATCTCTGATGTGCAGATATGGATAATTATGTAAGTCGTCTTCAAATTTTGAATAATTTTTGAAGCAATCGGGAGTGATAATTTCAAGATGTATTGATGGAAATGGGAAAACTAGCCTAACAAATGAGTATTATGTAAGACGAATCTATTGAAAAACACTCTCCCAACGACAGGTAGTTCAGCATAGGTGTAGTTAAGTAATACTAACAGGTAGTTATGTTATGTTAGGTTAGGTCCAAAGTGAGTGGGTCTATTCGACCCACCACCGCAACCCGCAAGGGTTTACTGTGGCTCATACCTAGTCACACTCGGCCAAATAAACCCAGCTTCTCAACGAAGTCGATTAGTTTGTAAAGTGAGTGGTATTCCAGGTCAGATGATAAGAGTACGGCTCTGCCGAACTCTAAAGACCTGATGCGGTCCCCAGCGGGGCAGGCAAAAAGTATATGCTCTGTAAAGGTAGTCGGATAGTAAAGTCGCAAGATTTCCACCTTGATACCCACGACAACCTTCCCATATGAAGGTTTTTGCACGTCAGCTACACCTGACGATGCCTTAGATTCAGCCGTGCAGGGCTTTTCCTCTGGTTTTGGTGAATCATCACTTGAACGCAAACGTTTGCTAACCTGCTCATGGGGGATTTGTTACCCCACCTGAGACAGATTCTGCGTACACCGCAGCTCTCGCTCCTGAACTAAATTCACAGGGAAATCAGTGGAAGTCGAAAACTCGACATCCATCTCCTCTGTAGACTCGCTCCTGAACTAAATTCACAGGGAGATCAGTGGAAGTCGTAAACTCGACATTCATCTCCTCTGTAGACTTGCTCCTGAACTAAATTTACAGGGAGATCCGTTGGAGTCATAAACTCGACATTCATCTCCTCTGTAGATTCGCTCCTGAACTAAATTCTCAGGGAGGTCAGATGGAGTCGTAAACTCGACATCCATCTCCTCTGTAGACTCGCTCCTGAAATAAATTTGCAGGGAGGTCCGTTGGAGTCGTAAACTCTACATCCATCTCCTCTGTAGACTCGCTCCTGAACTTAATTTACAGGGATGTCAGTTGGAGTCGTAAACTCTACATCCATCTCCTCTGTAAACTCCCTCCTGAATTAAATTTACAGGGAGGTCAATTTGAGTCGTAAGCTCGACATCCATCTCCTCTATAGACTCAGCGTCAGAAAGAATTTTTGAGTTTACCCTGCCCATAAAAGTCCCACAAGTAGCTAGGGAAAGAAGGTCAATCACGGCAGAGCCCTGCATTACCGTCACAAGGCGATGTTACGATGAAAGGGCGCCCGGGATCTCGAAGGTTCCGTAGAGAGAGTTGATAGGCTCAGTGTCATTCATTGTCCCGGCACAGATACACACACCTTGGGATTAAGCCATCGTTGGGATGCCATTCAGTTAGGTAATAACAGAACCACAAGTGATTCTGTCATTCCCGTATCCAGCGGGGTTACGTGAAAGCAGGCATCCGATGGTCGGTTTGCTCAACCCCCACATCCCAAACTAATGCACTCGCCGAAAACAGCATGCATAGTGGTTCAGGCAGTAAAAGATGAACAAAGACAGCCAGCCCGCCACATGTAGTAGTTACGCCACTAGGATATAAAAACTTTGACAAAGTAGTAAAATTCAGTCATAATGTCTCCTGAGGACGCTAATTTGCTTTGCGAAACGCGCATCGAGAAACCGTGATTTTTGTTCTGTGTTGGGAGAGTGTTTTTCAATAGATCATTCCACGCCAGATGTTCCATTACGAACTATCTAGTAATACGAAAACTAATTGAAATCTTAGATAGCACAGAAATATGTTTCGAAGCTTCATGGCAACGAAAACTATAAATTAGCAAAAAATGTGTATGAAAGACCTCGATTTTTTTTTGGAGAAACAGAAAATATGATAGTACGATGATATTGCGTTGTAGGAGAAGTTATTTCACTTAATAATGTTCTGGAAGTTCCAATATAATTCAAATCACAATTATTGCATGGTATATTGTGAATAACGTTCGATTTTTTCAAATCAGGTGTGCGCGCGTGCGCGCATGTGTGTGTGTGAACCATGACATTTATGGTTTCGTGTTATTTCCAGGAATAGATTCGACCCAAGTATCAGCTTCATCTCGTGAACAAATCCCCAAGCGGGAAAGGAACATCCCGTGTACAGTACTCTAACAGACATTGAACCGTATATCTAGGAGAGATACATATATACGTATAGTCGAAGTGAACGATATTGTGCATACTTAAAGTAGTAGGCACTCTCAAAGGCCAAAAAAACCAATACGTGAAAATAAACCAGCTGCGAAGTAGTCCACGTGGACTGTAGAATTGGCGGTTCGTATTGGATAATTTTTACTAACCGAGTTTTATGATTGCCTGAAGATTATTAAATTTGAAGTCACGTTACGGTGAAGAATAGAATGCGAGCCGTCGTGTTGTCAATATTCAGTTCAAGAACTGATCGCGACTTGAGTATTGAAATTTGATATTGGTGCAGTTATTATCACTCAAAATTTATGTTACCTGTTTAAAATGGACAAGTACTAATAGTAGTGTGATAACAACGTTTCCAGTGTAGTGATTCCATAGCGATGATGAACAATGCGACAAAGAGATACCAGTGAATAAGATTCGAATGCATTTGAATATTGTAACACAGAGATAATGTTTCAATGTATATAAGAATTTACATCTCAAGTTTGATTTCGAGGAAAACAAACTATCACAAGCAACATCAAATTTGACCGAAATTCCTTTCTCAGATGTACGTAAAATAGTCAAAAATAAACCTTATGAACGCAAAACGCGATGTGATACAGGATTACCAAAACCTCCAGATGTTTATCTAACAAAATCATTGAAAAAAAAACACTATACGACTGAGACAAAAGCAATAAGATTTCTACAAGTAAAATCATAAGGAGGAAATTGAATAGTTCCGATCATAACGTGAGCTGCTGTGACAAAACTCTTCAGAATTGGATAGATAAAGAAATTAGGATTTAGATTTAAAATGATAAACAAACGTCAAGCAGTTATCGAAAGCAGAAGAATAGTGGCATTGCTTAGCAAATACTTTGAACAAATAACTAAATATAGACAAGAACAACGGCCAATTTTCCATTTGGACGGAACTTGGTATGAAACTCACGACACAGTTACGAAATGGTGGTCTTCGAAATTGAAGAAAGCTAAGTATTTTTTTTTACTCGTGAGCATATTCTGCTCTTTCTGTAACTTAACCTTCGGACTTTTTCACATATATGTATACTGTTCTCGATGCAGTGATCTGTTGACAAGTCTTTAATATGTTTGTCAAGTCTTATTTCAGTTTGAGAGCTAAACTTGCTGTTAGTATCTTCTACAGCATCAATGGATGAATGCTATATGGTTCGCTATCACACATGTTTCAAATCAGACATAGTCTCTCCTTCGTGAAGAAGTTGTAAAAAGTCAATACTGTCGCGGCATCGGCTAGACAAATCTTGGCTTTGTTTTGCGCAACTGTAAATCATTCACCAATATTACCGCTTAACCATACTTTATACATCTCTCGTTCGCTCCAAATTAGAGTATGCTACTTTGATTTAGTATCCTCTCTATAATGTACACAAGAAAACTGTGCAGAGGCGTTTCTTGCATTTAGAACTGATGCCATGTACCCTGCTAGAGGAACTGACCACTGCACACTACTTCAAAGATTCAGTCTGCCTTCCTTGAAGCAACGTAGAGTTTCATCAAGTATTGTTATGTTATACAAAATTTTCCATTGTTCCATTGATACACCCTCGTTACTAGAACAAATTAACTTCAACGTACCTCAAGCTACTACACGTAGACAGATTACTTTCTATATTAACCTTGGAAAAGTATTTCCTATGGATTTGATGTGTGATAATTATAATACCCACTGCAGTCAATTAATTTCGATCCACTGAAGACCATATTAACCAAAATTGAACAAACCATCATCTAGCTTACTGTCTTCATTTCATGTTATCTACAAATAATAATTAATTGATATGTCATCTTTTTTCTTAATTCAATCATATAATTATTGAATAACGAAATTAGTTAGCTCCCTAACAATATTATTTCAAGGGGAGATGTTGGAAGATAGGTTGCACTGTATAGTTTACTTGAACTATCCCAATAGATTGAGTAATCGAACAAAATTGAGTAGTATTAGCGACCCTATCATTGCAAAATATTGCTTGATGGTATTATAATAGATGCCAGTTACAAGTTTGTTACAGAATTCAGAAGCTCGTAGTTTTTGATTCACAATTAAGCAGTCTGCTCTGTGAAAATACACGGAATTCAGTGTAATTCGTAAGTTTCATCATATGTTTCTACAACGATATGAATTCATCACAGTGCTGTGACAGAACAATTTACTGATATATCGCGCAATCTTTCAGGTGTAGAATATGCATTCGAGATATCAATCAACTCGACGTTACCGAATCTCATTCATCTTCTTCGGATTTCTCACAGAATGTAACGTCGAGTTTTAATGGGACTTTTTGTGTTACACGAACAAATGCTGGTGCGTCGTAAGCTCTTTCAAGTCATTCCAAAAGTTTTTTTGTTGTTCCTTAGAAGAATTTGTGTTTGCTCGTAATAAGGAGCTCAGAATTATAAAACTTGAATTTTAGTTGGGAGTATTAGCAGAGATTAGCGAAGGCAGTCGCAAAGTTCGAATTATCTAAACCATCACCAAACTCCGGAGTGTACAAAGAGAAATGTGGGAATTCATGCATAAAAGATGAACGAACAATTATCAAAATTCTATATTTCCACTGCTGATATCCTCTAATATCTGTAGGGAACTCCATTACTTCTTTGAATGTTTCGAAGTGGGGTTCATACAAAGTTATACTCGAGGAAGAAAATATTTTATTTCTAAAGACCAGATTTGGGTCAGATGGTAGACTGTTGGTTAGCGTGGGTGGTTAAATATACTGTTCAAATATATTTGTTTCAATACAGAGTGCACCAATGAAAACAAAACATTGCCTGTATCTTATATTCAGCGTTTCGAAAAAGTCATTCGTACCAGCCCATTTACATTCTGAGAAAACAATATTCCAACCAAATTTTTAATTTTATCACCACTCGATGAGGTGCATCTGATCCAATTGTATTTATATTTTCATTATATATGTAGTTATCCAGTAGTGCACACGTCTGAATAAGCTATTGTGGAGTGGAATACGTGCTGAGAGTTTTGGAATTGTTAAGTGAAAATCCCAGAGTATAATGGTTTTTGTTTTTCTTGATCTGTCCGTTCCTTCAAATTCCACAGAAAATACTGCAGGTTCATAGACTTATTGGGTTTCCTCCTCTTCTCTTTCATAAATTCATTCGAATAAACATTTTTCCTGTAATCGTTTTTTCAGGTCCTTTGTTAGACATTTTTCATATTCGTATGTACATAATCTGAGGGTTTTCATAGATTGCTTTCCTCCTCTTATCTAGTGCCTCACATTCTCATAAAAAATAACTAATTGTTCCTATTCCGTTGTTGCTATGCCAGCAGTTGAAGTCTACGTTATACACCCACATTCAGGTATTCTCCTCTCAGTGTCCAGTGTCCAGTGGGTAGCCGTGTATTTGTTTTGAGGCGATCGTTGAAGTCGTTCTTCCGTTTTCTTCGTAAGATTCATATAAATTTTCACGAGTGTATTCTCGAGCATATTTCCCAGTACTCTTAATATTTCTCACAGACCCACTTCGCAATCTGGTTCCAAATCGGAGATATTGGTATCCTCACAGCTGATTCAGTTTATGATCAATGTCCAGCATACTCATCACCTGATTGTCCTGGCACCCAGTATAGATTCGTTCTATAGTGAATGTCAATCATCTGTCAGATTTCTCAATTCTTCACTGCACTCCTGAACCAGTTTTCATGTCACTCAGTACTTCAAGTGCAGCCTGGTTGTCTGTCATATCATTTGTCCGCTCATATTATTGCGGCTCCAAATCAGTTTTCCTTGCGCATTGCAAGATTGCATGTACTGCTGTCTGGAAGACTGAAGTTTATTGACCAAGCGGATAACTGGAATGCATATTTCTTCTGATACAGCTGATTCTTGAAATAACTGTTCATTCTCAACTCTTGGCGATTTGTGAATTCAGCTGCCAAATTTGTATCGAACATATATTTGGATGTTATATTGTTCGAGAACATCAAAAATGTTCGTTCCTCCACATATTCCGAAATTTATTGTCAGATTCATTGTAATAAGGTGAATCTTTCGTTATAGATTGGCCCACTATTATCTCTCATAGTATTATTAGATGTAAAGGAGAAAGATTCAAGAGGAGCTTCAATACTTCTCACGTGCCCATTATTTCCAAACACGTCTTGGTCTCTTTCTCAATTTGTTGATAGCAGTATTTGCTCCATCTTTGGTCAGTAGATCGTAAATGTATATGTAAACATGAGTTTGACCACCAAGGTGTAGCCAGTTCCAACCCCCATTATTTTTCGTTAGTGCGTCTGGTCAGCATCAGTGCTACCTCTACCCTTTCTTGGTATTGGTTCTAGGTATAGTATCACTCCTAGATATTTGACCTTCTCCAATGGATGTAACTCTCTATCTCAAAATTTTATAGGGGCCACCACTATTTCCACTTAATAGTATACCAATCTATATCGGATGCCGTATTATCGAATACAACTTCGAAATTGAAGAAAGCTAAGTATTTTTTTTT
>NW_019293102.1:28042-41691 GCF_000500325.1 Leptinotarsa decemlineata | reverse complement strand
TGGTTTTTCATTAATATAATTTCATAACACTTTAATATTCTCTCTTTTAACAAACTTTCAACCTCCTTATGGCAGGGTTTTACTTTCATTCAACAATACCTCTTCACTTGTTTTCCTCAAGGCAAATGAGGGTGTTGTCAATTGACTAACATATTTGAATTTTGGGTTTTCTCATTGAGTTACTTACAGAACAGCAGATGTCTCTTATCACACTTGCACCATAATAGTTCTCTTTTGTTCCATAGTTTTATCATCTACAAACAAACACACTTTTTCAAACTGAATTACATGACAGCTGTCATTGTCAATTGTTTTGTGTCTCTCTCTCTTTGTTCTTCAACCACATGGCTTTTAACGGTAATCCATAATTTTAAAGAAATAACGATTTTTAGTGAATTTCAATTCAATATTCTTTTTTGTATTCAGTGAGGAGTCAACCTCTTTTAATGTAATGACTGTTTATTGTAGTGACATGTTTCAATTGTTCAAATGTAACATTCTTTCTGACACGGCCAACCTCACTAACAGTAATTTGAGACCTTTCATAATCAAAAAAAATTCATATTGTATCACCATTTTATAAATTTTGTAGCTTTTCCCTGATGATGATAATAAAATTTATCGAAATATTGGAATAACTTGTGTTATAAGAGTACACTTCCATCCTGCTGATTACCCACAGATATTTTCCAAGTTTTGTTCTCAACTAGTCAGCAAAGACTGTCCTTCAACTAATATTCTTGGGTTTTGGATTCTCTTGGAAAATGGAAAAGTTTTTTCAATTAAGTGTCAAGACGTTTCGCCCCTGGCTAGAGTATTTGATGGTGATTGTTAGTAAAGGTTCTGGTCATGTTTTCCTATGTTTTTTGTGTTTATTTTTTGAGAATCGGACTGAGCGTCGTTGTCTTAAAAATGGCAGGCGGAGGGATCTTCTGGTGGAAGGATCTTCTTCACAGAATATCCCTCCACCTGCCATTTTTATGATAACGACGCTCATATTCTCAAAAAATAAACAACAAAATCATAGGAAAACATGACCAGAACCTTTACTAACAATCACCATCAAATAAAAAAAACAACAGCATTTCAACATTATTTACATTTTGAAAAGTTATCGATAATTTTAAGCAAGGAAACCAGTCAAATAACCAATGTTTTATAGAAAAAAAATTTCAAATAGGGGCGAAACGTCTTGACACTCAATTGAAAAAACTTTTCCATTTTCCAAGAGAATCCAAAACCCAAGAACAACGAAACTACCACACCAAACAAGATTCAAGAACCTACTCAAANATATGTATATATATATAGGCACTTGCCTGTCCTCGCTACTGGTACAAGCACTTGTACAACTACTTGCCTGGCTTAGTTGTCGCCTTACAAGCTACTGGTAATTAATCCATTCACTATACCGAAGTAAACTCGGCTTGAGACCTTGATTTATTAGAAGTTAATAGACTTTAAGTTTACTAAATTCATAACTGAGCTAAACTTTCTCTTGAAACCTCGAAATAATCCCCCATATACTTCATCTCAGATTGCTCCTGAAATATCGTTTCCAATTGCTTTTCTGAGAAGTAAAATAACTTCTCCATCGACGTAGGAGACGGAGTAATGATTGGCAATGAATCCCTAACACGACTCGAGGGCGAACTATCACATTGAAAGTCATAAGATTAATATTGGATTTGACGGTACATTGCAACATCAATATCGAGAGGCCGCAAACTGATTGGCGTAAAATCAATTTGTGCTTTAATGAAATAACAATCACTTTGCAAAGCGGTGCCTTCCCCAAAAGTCGGGCGGGGTGCGATAAACGGATTTTCAGTTAGATTGATGACGGATTTGCTACATGATTGCTTGACCAAAGGGCACACCCCCTGAGGGATCCGAAACATTCAATTAAAAGCCCGTTACATCTACAAGTTGCCTATTACAAGAAATTCAACGTGACGCGTTCATTCGAATCGTGTTACACCCTTGTAGGAATTACAGGAACTGCGACGGTGAAAATTAGATTCGGCTTTTCGAGCACTATACTGTTCTCGTTGATTTATTCAATAGCTGTTAGAGTAAAATGAGGTGACAGTAAGAGGTTATCGATTGTGAAATTCAATTGCTTCTTGATTTATTTCATTTTGCTGTGGCATTTCCGGATAATAATATTGAATTTGCGGCAACCGGTCCAGATATTCAATCACTGATCACAGTTCAAAACGTGGCGGTGATTAATGATAATGTGAGGTAATATTTATTCGTTCACGTCTGAATTCGAATGGATCTCAGTCATAAATAATTCTGGAAATACTGTTCGCTGTCGCTGTTTCATATATTTTTTGTGGTTTATTATAGAAAGAACTATTTGAAGTATCTTGAAAATGTACCATATTCTAACAGTGAGTTTACCTCGAAATTTCAGATACCCAGCTATAAACTCGTATAAACTTGTATTTGAACATCCTAAAAGTTGCCTCAAACCCTACATATGTTAGGGTGTACGCGACTATTAAAATCTAAGATCGAAGGTCAAAAAAGTCTCGTTTCTTCTCTCGTTATTATTTTAGAGCATTGAATTCCCTACAACTTCTGTTACAAACATTTTTTATACATTGTTTTCGAAATAGAGGGCGGTTAGAGAATCATTTAATGTCAACCGGTAGTCCCTGTCAAAAACACGCCACATAAAGTTTATTGATTATTGATGAATATATAATTATTAATACTTTCCATTTGTTATTAACTATTACATGTAGTTATAGATTTGATAAGGAAAACACTTAAGGTATATTTCAATTCTAATGTAATTCATATTTAAAATCTCCTAATTATTGTTTCCATTAATAAACTATTCCATACATTTATGATTGTGTATATAAAAAAAAGATTACACGAACTACAAGTTATAATTTTGATTATATTCTTCTTCATCGTCTTCCGACCGCTGTATCATTTCACAGTCCTCTTCTTTACCGTCTTCAACGACATTTCCGATCTTCTATGATTTCGGAGCCAAAGGTTCTGTCTTCATTGACATCGCTCTGATATGGTGAAGCATTGAGACAAGCTTGCCTATTAGATAGTCTGGGCACAAGCTGAAGAGACTGCAACACCGATTTCCTGCATTCACATCGCAAACTACAACCACTCTTGCAGTAACAGAATATTGTGCAGAGCAATTCCTCTGGAGCAGGTGCTAAAATTGTCGTAATAGGTTACAGAAATTCATTACGCATTGTACAACCCCATTTCTAGGGTTCCAAATCATGTCCTAATCGAGTTTGAACTCGATAATAAATACGATTTAGATTTTAATATTCCCGTACACTCTACCATATGTGGATTCTCAGACAACTTTCAGAATTTCAAAATACAATTGTATACGAGTTTATAACTGGATATTTCGAATTCCGAGATACTCACCTAATTTTGACTAAATTTACTGCACCATAACCGTCTTCTAATGATAACCCTTTCAACCTTCATTATTATTTCCTTTTCGTTTTAGGACTCAATAATTCGTTATTCATTCATTATCGTTTCATGAATGTTGGAGGTTCGTACTTATGAAAAGATTTTAACAGTTTTTAAATCTATGAAAATAAACCAAAAACATCGATGGTATATTGAAAATACTCAAAACAACAAGACCAAAATATTCGAGTGGGTTAGTTGAAGAAGAAAATACTATGAAAACACAATTAGAACAGTTAGTGTGTCAAATCAATAAATAAGTAGTATTTCATCAGTTCGGACTTTCATTGTATGATTTGTCCTCTATGGCGTATGGGTCAGGNTACAGAAAATGCTATTATTACAGAGTATATATGAAATAAGTATTAAAAATATTGGAATATAGAAATGTATAAAAGTGAATGCTAAGACAAAGTATATATAAAATATCCATATACGTAGAATTTCCAAAGAGGAATGGAAAATTGAGTATATAACACAAAAAATACAAATCATCCAATGGACCAGTACTGACACAAAGATTATTTATAGAATTATTGAAAGTGATTGTTAATACATGATACCAAGGCATTCAGAGAGTTGAAATGAATATCGCAATGTTTACAGATTTTATTGAAGCCACTGCACATAAAATTCAATGGTGATCGTAGCATAACATTTGTGCGTGATGCTTCGCAATAGAACTTCAGATTGTGTCAAGCTTCACTTCTTGGTACCAAGAAATTGATCTCGGGTAAAAGAACCGTACTGTCAATATTGTTGTTAAATAATTTATGCATGAATTTCATACCAAGGATAACTTTCCTATTTTCCAAAGATGTCATACCAAATCGTGTAAACAAATGTTATGATCGATCCCTCTCTTGGGGTATTGTCCATCAACTTTTAGATATAAGTAGGAACTTCCTCTGCACGCTTCCATTTGATGTTTTTTGGTATCCCCGACTTATCCCTCATACACTGAGCAGATAGTTCGTTTGGATGCTCTTTCCTCTGTGCTTCTCTAGGCTCAGTGCAACGATGAATGTTTTCCCGCCGAATATATTTCTATTGGTTGTATATATATCCTCGTTAATCTCACTGAATGCGTCTTTGTTTGAAATGTACGTTGATTCTTCGAACCGGTGTTCTTATGCGTGAATGATTTTAGCTTCGGACAACTATTTGTTGTTAATTTTTTTGCTGTGTGTTTTTCTTGTCACTGTCCATTCAGACTTTCAACGATCGCTTGGTTTCATCAATATGTTACTCAATACGCACATTATATCCGGTGATAACAGTTCTTGGAGTTGCCTTCTGCGTAGCATAGGTTGTGATAACTATCTACAGGACTCTTGTTGTCTTTCAATCGAAATTTGTGCCACCAGTGTTTGGAACTAACCATTCGAAAGGCCCTACTTTTTGTCGAAACTTCAATCCAAGGATCTAGGCCGCACCAGAAAAGATCTGCATCACAATGGCGAAACAAACTTGGTCCAGAAGATAACAAGCTCCCCGTAAGGAAGGAGAGCACTCAAGGCCAGTGCTATTCTCGTCAGAGGATAATAAAAATAATAATAAAAATTTAGTCTGGTTACAATATTGAAACCTGCTTTGGATCCGGGAACACCAAATGTAGCAGCATTACAATAACCATGTCAATCGACTGTATCGGCTGTAGCATAGGTTGTGATAACTATCTACAGGACTCTTGTTGTCTTTCAATCGAAATTTGTGCCACCAGTGTTTGGAACTAACCATTCGAAAGGCCCAGCTTTTTGTCGAAACTTCAATCCAAGGATCTAGGCCGCACCAGAAAAGATCTGCATCACAATGGAGAAACAAACTTGGTCCAGAAGATAGCAAGCTCCCCGTAAGAAAGGAGAGCACTCAAGGCCAGTGCTATTCTCGTTAGAGGATAACAAAAATAATAATACAAATTTAGTCTGGTTACAATATTGAAACCTGCTTTGGATCCGGGAACACCAAATGTAGCAGCATTACAATAACCATGTCAATCGACTGTATCGGCGAGTATTAAAGCAATACTTTTTGAGTCAATGGAGGTCTAAATCTCTAATATTCACCAAAAAATATTGTCAAGCACATTCAAACAGAAGTCAACATTTCTTTTTTCGCTAACTCTTCATTTTTAGTGTTTCAAATATTCCATTCAATGATATTTTCTGAGAAATCAGATCGGTTGAAACTTCTCAACCACTGTCTTACTACATTCAAACATTCTTTGGAACCGATTGTGTTCGATAGAACTTTTTGTTTCTCCGTGGATTGCCATTCGAAGTCTGACGTTCTCCAATATAAAGTTTGCCTTATCTATGTACTTCATTAACTTTCGGAAAACACGGCTTCCACAATGAGTGAATGTGTAAGGCAGAAACGTACCGTGGTAGAGGGCCGTAACAGTGGGAAAACACAAAATTCCTACCACATCTATCACTATTTATTACCGAGATATTTTACCGCAGAGAGCGATTCAACCGTGCCGTGCCATATTTCACATTTTACGAGAAAACAATACCAGCTGCTGGCTGGAAAGAATGGGGAGCTCAAGATCCTTTACATACGATGTTGTTTTGGTGTCGCCTTACACTGCAGTGGTGGTGTTATTCGAATTACCTTTGTTATACATTTATTCCATTCTTTTGTTTCGAAGCACCTTATTTAAAAAGTATACTTTCGTATTCAGCGATATGTCTGAAGAAACGTGATATATTTGAGGTATGGGGATTGAGGAGTAGTTCAAATTATTGATGTTTTCCGTTTCGATATTTCAGAAACATTGAGGAAATGTTTCAGTGGTAGTTTTCTGAGGAAATAGATGGATTTTTAGAAATTTGATATTCTCGATGACTGTAATAGGGAAAGTGCAGTAAAGGATAGAGGAGGAGCGAATTGTTCAGATGGAGGAGCCAATTATTCGAACAAAAATATCGTTTAAGTAATATCAAGAAATTCAAGAATCAAAATAAATTACAATGAGAATGGAAACAGAAAGGTTATCTAAGAAGACATGAAGTATTTCTAGTCTTGCCCCGTCATAGTACCCCGAAACCGGTCTATCGATTGGTCATACCGACCAAATGAAATGAAACTGATGTCTGCTTTTCATAGTGGAAAGTAACTAGCGACGAATTTATTTCACAAATGGAAGACGTTGCACAGGTACCTGATGGTTTTACTTCAGTTTTCTACGCGGCATTAGTTAGGTTAGTTGTTGGTTTTTCGTCGGGTATCTGCCTACAAAGTCGTAGGTACGTGTGGCGTAAGGTGCTTCTCGCCTGAACCTGGAGCATGTCATATGCATCTCTCCGAAATATCTGGCCATACTTTTGCTGAGAATGATAACATCATGTCATTTATTTACAAATAAATCATTTTGTAATAATCATGTACCTTAGACAACGTACCATTAGCGATACCATTTGCATAGTTTCAGTTTTTTATATATCTTTTCAGTCTCAGGGTCGAGTTGAATACAACTGTAGCTGACACTTCGCCCTTTCGTCATAAGGTTATCTTCAATTGATGTGAATACAAATCTGATATTTCTTATCTCTTGTGATCAATAAAGCCTATTATTATTATTATTTTTTTTTACCGAAGTATGCGCTTGTCAGGCCTTATCCCCTGAAGCCCCGATACATTCGGGAGGGCGCGCCAGCATTATCAATCGACGACCACTCCCCACACCGTGGGGTAAGTGATCATTGGGTCTGAGAATCATGTGCCCTGAGTAAGCGCAATGAGCCAAGAATGACAGCCTTCTGCACCTGTCCGGCTGATATTTCTGTCTTAGTGCGGCAGGCCGGTATGATTTTAAAATTCGAGAGTAGATAGGGCATCACTCCACCAAGGACTCCAATGATCAGAACAACCATCTTGACAGAGTGATCTGGATACAGTCTGTGGAGTTCGAAGAGAAAATCTCGATATTTTATTCGTTTTTCCTCCTCTTTTCTGACGATATTCGTCTCGCCAGGAGCTGAAAACTCAGATATAATCCAACGCCCTTCGTGGTATTAGCCAGGGGAGTAGTTGTTTTCTGTTAGTCCATTCAACCTACTGTGTAAGTATCCGAGATTGGCTTGAACGTTTAAAGTTCATTTATTTAGATTTAAATTATAATTTGACATAGTTCAAGGGAAAAATGCTACCCCTACCTTCAACCCCCGTCGAATGACAGGTGCAACTTCCAATTTTTCAAATAGGAAGTATAGGCTTGTGATATATCGTTTGAAAAGTATCTCCATTCTCTATTCGAAAATGTTATCGTTTTCAAGTTTATTTCAACAATTAGATAAAATAAATTGAAATCATTTGGTTACCGAAATTCGATAAAATACACTCAAAAATCATTGCAATATACTCAAAACTTATTTAATGATCAGGAATTGATACTAAGAAAGGAAACAAAAACCATAGCAATATTCTTTATAGATCGTACCCTTTAAAAAACTGTAAATAATTTCCGAGGCAACGTTTAAAACGTCAACTCGTTTTGTATGTTACAACATTAGTTTTCAGTATTTCAATTCAAGTTTAAAGTTCGTTAACTTCAAATCTGACAAATGGTCAGATCGTTAGATTAATGGAAATGCATAAAATAAAAGTTTTACAAATAATTGGTTACGAAGATAAAACCCGAACACAACAGGAAGTAGCTCGCCAATTTCATGAGAAATTTCCTAATTTACCGCTCATATCTCAAGGAACAATAAGTAAATTAGAGGAGCAGTTTCGCGAGTTTGGTCATGTGGGGCAGATACAAAAAGCAGCTGCCAATGCAGTGAGGGATGAATACAAATTAGATATGATGCTTTCGAGTAGACAGGCCTCCAGTACATTTAATATTAGCCATACATCGATAGTAAACATCAAAAGAAAATAAAATGCATAGCGACACATTGTTTCGTTATATGGAATCTGCGTAATTTTGTGTCTATTGAAATTCTTAAAAGTTACTATCATGCATATGTTTACTCTGCCCTCAATTACTGTATTATCTGTTTTGGCAACTGCAATAGAATCAGTGACTTATACTTTTTCCAGAAAAAGATTATTAGAACAATTTGTTTTAAAAAACTACTCGATTCCTGTAAAACACTATTTGCAAAGTTGAATATATTAACTGTTACTTGCATGTATATTTTTAATTGCGTAATCTACGTTAAATCAAATTGCTCCAAGTTTTAGAACAGAGATGATACATGTCTTCTTTCGGGCATCACCCTGAGAAAAAACTGTAACATTTTAACTCCTAGTCATAAGTTAGCCAAGGTGACTAATGGACTTCATATCATGTCAATAAAACTGTACAACAAGCTCCCAATATCCATTAAAAAAATAACTAGTGTAAAGCTCTTTGAATAAAAAGTTCGGAAACTATTATGTGAAAAGGTATTTTATTCGCTTGATGAATTTTTTCAGTCAGATTTGGAATTTTAAATTTTAATTTTTGTATCCCTTTTATGGTCTAAATGTTATATAGTATGTCATATAATTATGTTGTTTTATGATTGTGACCTCATTGTAATTGTACTGAGTTATGTGACTTTTTCCATGCCTTCCCTAGGTCTACGAAAATAAAGATTTTTTGATTTTTCATTTTGATATTGATTCCTATGAAATGATACCTACTCAGGAGCTCATGGAAGACGATTTTGATAGAAGAACTTATTTTTGTGAGCAAATCATGGACATGTTGGATAACAATAGCATTCAATTAGAACACGTTATGTTTTCTGATGGGTGTACTTCGTCTCTTGAAGGTCGGCAAAATTTCCGCTAGTGGTCAACAGAAAATCGTCACTGGATGAGAGAAGAACACACGCAATACCATCAAAGGGTTAATGTTTGGGCAGGCATTTCAGAAAACCATATCATTGGTCTCTTTTCCATTGAGGGCAACTTGAATGGCGATAATTATGTGGCACTATTCCAAAATTTCCAAGTTTCAGTGAATACGATATGATTTCAGCAGGATGGAGCACCACTACATTACCAAGTTGATGTCCGGCAATACCTCGATACATTTCCCAATCGGTGGATAGGGAGGCGAGGATCGATTGAATGGCCAGCGCGATCACCAGATCTTTCATCATTAGATTTCTTTTCATCGGGATATGTAAAAAGCAATGTGTACAAAACTGAATCTTCAGGTTTGAATGACTCAAAACAATGAATAACGCTTGCGATTAGGTCGGTCTAGTCTGATATGTTAAATAATATTAGAATACAATTATATTCGGGGTTAGAATGTTGGCAAGACGTTCGCAGTGAACATTTTGAACAACTTCGTGACCGTTCATAGTTCTTTTTTGTATCCTACATTTAAGTTTTTGAGTGTATTTTATCGAATTTCGGTAACCACATGATTTTGATTTATTTTATTTCAATTGTTGCAATGAACTTGAAAACGATAACATTTTTGAATAGAGAATGAAGATACCTGTCAAACGATATATCACAAACCTTTTAAAAAATTGGGGATTGCACCTATTATTCCAGGGGAATTGAAGGTAGGGGTGGCATTTTCACGTTTGAAGAATGTCACATCATTATTTTTTTTTAAACGTACAGTAACCGAGATATTGAATTTAGTCCATTTGGCTTTTACACAATCTATATTCAGTGTCACCATTAAAGTGCGCACCATATGGGAACCTTTTTTTTCGAAAAGTTTCAATGAAGTTTAACTTCCGCACTTGTTTGTGCTTTGAATTTATCTTAAAATGATGAGGCCAACAGCGACCCACTGACATTCAGTGTTTGTCAAATTCAACTTTTTTTTGGAAAAAAATTGAAAAAGNTCCTGAAAACTATCTTCCGTTTCAAATTAATTTTTGACCAATTGCTTTGTCAACGTTATTGAATTCAGCAGAAACTTTCCGCATATCATTAGATCCTAATATGCAATAAATATATTCTGAAACAATGGGGTTCGCCATTAATGCCAACATTGTTTAGGAAATTTCATCACGTCGAAATTGCGTTTTCTGGTTATCGTAACCAAACAATCAACATTGCTCATAACCTGAATACACCCTCGAACTAGATGAAGTTGATGCTAATGAAGAGAATCTCTGATATCCTCAGAACGTTCCAATGCCGAGCCATACGTGTCAATTTAGTTCAGGACTGACATCAAGTGCTGAATTAGTGGAATGACGAATAATTAGCGCAACCTCAATCTTATTAATCCAGACATTGAAATATTGGTACAGTTTATTCATGCCTTCATTCATACTCTTGAAAGTATATAGAGAAATCTCAAGATATATTTCTCATTAGTACCATATCATATTGTCATGTTGTCCATAGCATCTGTAGCAAGCTAACTCGTTTGTTTTGTCTTAGTTTTTCAAAGTTTGTCGTCAATCGAGGATTGCCTATCCGGTACTGATGATGTCCAACATCTGTCCACCGGTAGATCTTAAATTGAAATCAAATCGTGAATGATCCGAGAAGTACTTTGCGAATAATGTTTTCATTTTCATGGAAATAATTTCTAGTAGTTCGACTATTAACCTTTATTGATTTCATATCATTTCATCGTATCATCATATCATCAACTGCTAATGCAGTTGTCAGTTTCAAAGATTGATCAAACCACCATACCGACATACAAACTTGGCAAGTTAACTTGAGTCACACCAATAGGTGATTCCACTAATGCCACGTCTGTTTTTTTTATGCAGTGATTTTCATCAAGTACTCCGTTTTCGAAGTGTCTCTCTGACGCTTACCCCAGCCAGGTAGAGGTTAGAGGTACCCCGTGAAGGGCGGCACTGAGGTCTAAGGACTTCATGCCGTCAACATCCCCTCAGTCATAAATCCATTTGTCCTTCTTCGATGAAAACCGGTCAAAAAGGTGAGAGAGCTGGGCTCCAACCTGAGCAAACCCAAGATGACGTGCAGGTGTCTCTCTGACGAAGTATCTGGCTGGGCGTGGATTTGCTATAGTCCTTCGGTCTCAAGGCTGCTTGCGATTTTTGACCTGAGCCGGCGAGAGCTAGTTCGCCGATGGGTGGGATCCCAGCATTTGATGGTCAGGGAATTTCTGCATCTTTGTCTCTCGTGAAAACTGCAGTGGAAACAAATGTTACATTCAACAGAAGTTCGCTAGCCACTAACTGAACCACGGGCCACCAAGGTGGTACAAGGCCATACTAGTAGGTTCTCTATGAGCCCTTATCTACACTGCACACTTGTCCGCGACTCGACCTACCTAGCTACCTATCCCGTTGGTGCGAACGGCTAGAAGTTCTAAGCCCCCAGCTGCCAGTGCAGTGACACTGTCCATGTAAGCTGTAGGCCATGTAGGCTGCCCCGTAAGTCAGCTGGGTTGGCGTATCTACAGATATATGTGGCTCTGAGTAGGGCAAATACGTCGAAGGAGGCCGGCTAGTGAGTCCCTCGTTGTGACCGGAGCCGTAGTAGACGAATTCTCTTCGGGGTAGTCCTGATGACGACAATTTAGAGGCCAGCTGCCACACATCGTTGGATGTAGGAGACCTGAAAAGCTCTGTTGAAATTCAGCAGGTGTTAACAAAGACCGTGATTTATTTTTGCCTTGAGAAAGGCAATTGGAGCTGAACAGCGGTTCAATGAGAATTCTTCAGGGATTCCGTTCCCTAGAGTAGTTGGTGATCACTACTTGGATCTTGATCACGCTGAAACTACAGCTGGATCACGCTGAAACTACAGCTGTACATTCTTCTGTGATTGCTAAGCTAACGTCTAAATGATTCCAATCGTTAAGTAGAACAATATTAGTATCATTTTCAATCCACACTAGGATTCTACATAGAAAACTCTGGAAACTACAATTTATGTAGTTGTTAGCGCGACTCACAATTCGAATGATTATGTCATCTTCATAATAATCAGGCTTGATTCGAAACTTAACGTGGTTGGTCGCGAAATAAATAGAGTTGTATTACCTCTATACAGCATACGAATCGCATGCAAGAATTTTGTATACGTTGTAACTTCTGCTTGTGATATTGCGGCAAAAAATTGTATTTTAATATACTGAACAACAATAGAGCAGGGGAGCCCACGATGCAAAATGGGAATTTACTCGAGCGTCATTGAGACATATTAGGATGCAAAGCTTAGATGATATAATACATACCTTTTCATCGGTGGGGGAAGCGGCTATAGATTTTTTTAAATATGTAAAAAATACTGTTGCATGGATATACTCGAGCGCGTCAGATATTGATAGCATCAATGTTCTACGTATTTTTTATAATGTTGGTATGTTGATCTGATTGTTTGCATGATGTGCTTGGTTGTACGTAAGGGTTAAAAGTGAAAAGAAAAAAAATTATCGAGCGCGTCAGATTTTCTAAGGGGGTGTTAAGTGCAACAAAAAAAAGCTCTCATTCAGTAATCTGACGATTTCGATCTGACGCAAACTCGCGGCCATTATTATGATGTGCAAAAAAANATTTTTTCCCACCTCAACAAAAATTACTTTATGTGAAACATTGGTTCTTTCTTTATTCAATTATGCAGATATTTTATATCGCCCAAATCTGACCACAAACTATAAATAAAAAATCCAGAAAGTACAGAACTCGTGTCTTCGGCTAATACATGGATTAAGGAGGCACCAAAAGATTTCACATGAAACAAAATGGTTGAGTATGGAAAACAGGAGACATCTTCATAGTGCGTGTATGTATCATAAAATTATTACTGATAAAGCACCTCCATATTTTTATCATAAAATGAAATACCGCACCGATATCCACAACTTGAACATCAGATAGATAGATAAAATGTATTTATTATTTGTGCTACATTACATAGATGGGATACGTCAAATAAAATCTTGATCGGATACATATAAAAAGTAATTACAAATAGTATGCAGGGTCCTGCAACAGTGGCGCGGTGTTCCATATCTCTATATAGGAAGCAGATAGGAATCTAATTTTCTATAATATTACCTTATTGCTCGAGCTCGACAAAATAAAAATATTGGCGGTCACACAGGGTGTTCGATTTTTTCTGGGCGGATCCCAACTGTGTCTTTTTAAATGGCAACCTATATTTTTTATCGCTTTTTCGGTTTCTTCATAGAAAATAAAATAAACTTTATGTATATCTGCACTTCGAAAATATTGATGGTTTTCGAGATATCTAGCATGACAGGTTTTTTTTTC
>NW_019293102.1:0-27139 GCF_000500325.1 Leptinotarsa decemlineata | reverse complement strand
CCTTTTATTTCCAATATTTTATTTCTAGGTTGAAATTATGAGAAATACGTACTTTTTTTTTCTTTTTGGAAATAATAAAGACTATTATTATTATTGTTATTATTATTATATTTAGCGTATCACTAGAAAACTATTCTATGAATGTCATATTGTAGCTTGGACAACTCATATGTCTCGAACGGAGTATCAGAAAAAGTAATATCAAACATATTTCCATTGCTTTTTTTTCAAGAAATGAGAAAAGCATTCTGGACCTTTTCTTAGAAATTCCGAGCGCTGAAGTTTATACCTTGTGCAAATTTAATAAAAATGTTTGAGATCGCAGGGAGCCATGCGTATCCCGTCGCGTATTCCTGCCCAATACTTTTTTCCATCCTATATTTGTGAAAGAATCTCTCGAGAGTGGACTCTAAACACCACATATAAGTTATATTTCCTGATATTTGTCGATCTCTGTTTGCTGTTCAATCTCACTTCGTTCTTTGCAATTTGTCTACCTTCTACATCACTCTTATCAAACCAGGTTGGCCTTTCATAACCCATCACTTGTCCAAAAACAGCACCAGCTTCCCGTAACTTTGGATAAACAGGAGACATTCTCAGATTTCTTCCTGAAAAATTACATGTTATTAATTTTATAATCAGAAAGGTTCATACACAATACGTTTTTGTTGCCGTCATTACTATATTTCATTTTGTATTTTTGTTACTATTATAAGAATATAAATAAATAGTGTTATTATTCAGTAGTTTCTATGTTGTTTAATTTCTTTTTCAGTTGCTAATTGTTATTCCATCTCTCAGTCAATAGAATCTTTGGAATAGAGGAACGGAAAATACAAAACCATTTGTGGAACTGCTAAACAAAATTGTTGATACTGTGTGTACTTGGTGCTTTTATCGATTTCGGTCTGACACCAATAAAACATTGCTAATATTTATGTCTTATTTAACCATTAAATTATTTGAAAACGAAACATAGAGTATATTTTTTAGATAATGTAATATTCATGAAATACACTCAGTTTAAAAACTATCCATGATGACAATTATAGTATTGTTACAATAAATTTTTTTTAAGACGAGTTTTGCTATACTGTCTGTAGCTTCATCAGCTGAACTGGTACATAAAACTATTCTACCATATCTTTTATACAACAGTAGCTAATTACAAAACCTAATTAGATAAACGATTAATTTTAGTAAAATAGGTAGATTTTGAAAAAATAAACTATTTAAATAAAACTTCACTTTTAGGTAGTTTTGAAAGTTCTAACAACTGAAACAATTATTTTATCAACATGTTTGAAAACACTGTGAAATTCAGAAGGGCTGTAAAAACATTTTCATTGACAAGACAGTTTTATGATTTAAGGGAGTTTTTCGAACAAAATTTTGAATAGCTGTGACAACAGTACAAAATATGTTATAATGGACGGAACCAATAATAATAGTAATAAATGATTTAGGATATTCTTTGCGCTTTTTATATACAAAACGTCTCAACATAAACTTTACCCCCCTGTAACTCAGAATTTCAAACAACACGCCAATTTGTGTTTCAATGATATAAGGGTCGAGTTATAAATCAATTGCGAAGTCTCCTATCCTTCTATTAGCTCTTTAAATTTTTTCAAAATTCACTCATTCGTTATTGAGAAATTTGATATACGTTCAAAATTTGCTTTCTCTTCTTTCATTCAGAAAAAATGACAATGAACAGCAACAAGTAACAAAATTACCAAATAATGACCACTACGACTTGCCCTGTGATAATTCAAACGATTTTTTAAATCTTTCCTTATATTTTCTGTGGTCAGCAATTGTTATTTCATGAAAAGAAAATTCCTTGCAGTCCTTAGGGATTCACAGAAATGTTAGTGAAAATGTTCTATTTTGAATATTCACAAAAATGCAACGGTGGTTGATTTAACATACATTTTTCATATAAATTTCACTCTTCATTTAGCCCCATAGAAAAAGTCAAAAGGGTTAAGGTCAGGAGACCTAGGTGGCCAGTTAATAGTGCCACGCGTTCAACCATTCTGGTAACATTGTTGAATCAAAAGAATTTTAGGGATTTTAGTTATTTCTTTAATTCATGCATGTACACCTATAATATTACCTTTGAAAAAATTGTTTAGGAGTTTGAAAAGTGAACAAGGAAAACTTAATATAACTTATACAGAAACACCTCACCTGGAAGCATAGGGTCCAAGCCGGGAATGGGTTTGGTATGTAAATAATAATGTTCAACAGCATGTAGAGGAACTTTAACGTATGGTTCAGATAACTGACCAACATTTCTTGCCCAAAATCCAGCACAATTCACGAAATATTCACAATTGATATTTCCTAAGTCAGTCTCAACACCAGTAACTTTGTTATTTTGTTGTTTAATTTTTTTAAGTGTGCAATCCTCAATTACTTTAACACCTACAATGAAGAATAACGGAAATAAAGAAATTATTACTTCCAATACAAAATTAACTTCGAAATGCATATGTTAAACAATGCCCAGATTCTTTGAATTTAAAATAATTGAAAGATAACAAAATAATTTGATGAGTATTCTTACCCATTTCCTTGGCTTCAGAAACCAATGATAAGCATATGTCATAAGGGTGACCCACTCCATCACCAGGAATCCAAAGGCCTCCCAAAATATCGGAAACATTCAGTAATGGACATTTTTCTTTACATTGCTCTGGCGTTAAAATATCACACTCAATTTGCCATGATCTAATGAAATGAAACATAATAAATAATTGAAATATATCTATAAAACATCTTGTTTAACACAAAAAAAAATCACATAAATATGTCAAAAACTCTGATGAATTTCTGTTGCATTTCGTTTTCCTTCTGTTTGGGTTTATGTTAGTTATGAAGAAGAATTAATAAACAAATATGATCAACTTTTGAGACTGTTCCTAACTGCTAACTTGGTAAAAGAAGTGTCTATTTGCCTTGAAAGAGAGCGATAATCATTTATCTACTGAGGATAACCATACCAATACACAAAACATATATATGAAAGAATAATTCAAAAAATATAATTAGTTTTCAAATACCAAGTGGATGAAGGTGCTTGATGAAAATCATTACTCACACTGGAGAACAATAAGGAATGCTACTATAAATAAGTTTTTTCTATGAAATAGTGGACTTTGATAGTACAATTTTAATGTGATAATTCAAAAAATGGATTATTCTCTGAAGAATCATTTTACTTATCAAACATCCACTGTGGGTGAATGTAAAAGAAATTGTATTAGTAAAGGAAAAAACTGGTAAAAAATGCATTCAATTAGAGTGTACCAATGGTTTTATATTATTTTTGGTGTTCAGATCATCATAATTATGAAAATATATGAAATCATTTTTTACTCACACAGCCTGGGCTAGCATTCTTCGAAAAACTGTCATTCGATCTCTTGTTTTTGCTAGGTTTAAGCTTCCGCATTGTTTCCACCCAGTTGGTAATCCTTTCTTTTCTAGTTCTTTGTACAGATTCACACTTGATTTCGTGAGTTTTACTTGTGATAAACTGGGTTTGAATACTCCTACAAGACCTGACGAATTCCATGTTGTTGCACCTCCTATTCTGAAAATTTAGTTATTCTTCGCTTGGTCAATACTTACACATGAAGTAAAAATGTATGCATTCTTGCACTTTACAAGAAAAATTTAATTTAGGCTCCTATGCCGTAAACTAAATAATTTTCTTATAGACAGACACTTGAGTTTTGATGAACCCAAGGGTGACATACCAGGATACTCAAGAATCACAGGAAATAAAAAAGATAATCAGCTCCATATATCGATCCTAAACGAGCTATGGGGCACCAAATTGGTCAATGAGATACAAAGAGTACTGAGAAAATACACCAGAGAACGTACATAGGAAAATTTTTATAAAGGAACCCTGTGAAAAAAAACTGAAGAAATGCTACAACACTCCAGGGATCTGCTGAGAATAATTACAGGGATATTCACTAAACACCGTCCATTGAGGGGACCCCCGAAAAAAAAACCAGGTCTGTATAATGAAGACCTTAGCTACATACACATACAATGCAACAAAGGAACAGAGCACTGCATCACGCTTCACGTAAATCAGGAAGCAAGCAATTTATGTACTTCCCAAAAAATATCCAGTAGTGATATGATACACATCTATCAAGGGACCTGTACAGGAAATAGGTGTCATGTACAGATGGGAGAAAAAATGCAATGCCTACAGAGTTTTCCAGACCCTTGGGTGAAATGGACAAGTTAGATGGCTTCCAAGTAGCAAAAACTATGTGTTAATAATTGTGTACTTAAGCTTGGACAATATCTGGAAAGAACATAGCTGTTATTCATCAGAAATACCTGTTCTGTTCGATAAGCACCGTTTCACTACCCCATCCGATTTTTGCTAGATGGTATGCAACCGAGGCCCCCATAACTCCACCTCCACAAATAACAACTCTGGCATCTCTAGGGGGTGATTCAGTAGACAATTCATACTTCGAAAATAAATTGGAAGAACTTCTGCTTTTAGTCAAAGCAGTTTGATACTTTGATATCACTTTATTCATTACAGAAAAATGTTACAATCTTTTACATATTCGTTGTTCCCTATTTATTTATTTATGCAAATGAAATCCTACTGTTAATTAAATGTCTACGTTCGATATAATAGATAATTTAACCCTATTTGCCAAAATACTGTTGACAAGTTGATATGGCATGGCAGTTATGTAGATTTGTGGACGTGACTAGTATACCGTATCCGGAAGCGGATTCATGAGGAAATTTATTTGAATGTAATTGATTTTTTGTTGGGTTCGAATGTTCATTGGCTGAAAGTAACAAGATATGGAAGCTGAGGTTGGAGAAATGAATAATGGAAACAATTTTTCTGGCTTAACGGTTCACATCCCAATTTGAGAGAAAAACGAATTATTGTGGCCTCGACTGAAAGATGGAACGTATTTCAAAACTGAAATATATAGAAAATTAAATTAAAAAAAAAAATGAAAAATGAAGTGAAAAGACAATCGATATAGTATTATTCACATATTTTCCCAAACCCAAACATAGAATATAATTGAATGAGTGAGTACTGACACTGAGAAAATAAATATTTAGAATTATTTCGAGACATTCATCGTGGACTCCAGTATCCGTCGTGATATTATCCAGGAGTGGTAGCTTTCACGTGTCATTTTTAACAAATTATAATGTCTCATACTCCCTTTTTCTGAACTCTTCGGCTTTACAATTATTTCTTCTATATCAATGTCTGTTTTACTGCCTACACTCTTTTCTTATTATATTTTCTCGGTCTCCTTATTTTCATCTCCAAATTTTCTGGTTTTATGAAATAACATCCATTACACCATTTGATCTATTCACTCTCTCCATTTTCGCTCTGTTTAACAAGCACACTTCTTTGAAGTTGTCGATTGAATTTTCTCTTCCGTTCAATTTACTTCTGCTTTCGATTTACTTTCTTTGTGTATAGTAGGCATTTCGCATCTATGTTCCCTGCAAATTGGGGTTGTTTTATAATTTTTTAAATTTCCTTTTTCTGTGACTCCATTGACTCCATTTCTCATGAATATCATTGTTAAACAATTTTTCCTAAGGCAGCCCGTTGTATAGGCAAGCTTTGAAATCGACCGCCGATTAAGAATACTTCTGTGTCTTTTACTGCAAGGTAACTATATAGTTGAATCTCGTTCGGCAGTCGATATCAAATCTTGTCTTTGTAACGGTCCACTTAGGGAAACCTGGTTTATCTTTGATGTTCGTGAACTGAGTCTTCTGTCGATCCAATAGATGACGTCTTTATGAAAGAAGATGTCACTGCTTTCACTTACTCAGGCTCGACATTCAAGGACAGTTGCCCCCAACATTGCAATGCATAGCAGTGCACTTTTGGTTGATCCTAGCACCATTGATGTGGCCAAGATGAATAGAAAACCATGGTGTGATCACTTGGGCTCCTCCCCATGCACACTATTTTGACGAAAACTGCTGATCTACGGCACTCTTGATTCTTCATAAAATAAAGAGATCCAACGTACTTCAGCATTCCATTCACAAAGGCGCTAAGCACACACACCAACGTTTACATATGGAAACGATTCTTGTTCCATCTATCAACATGTGTACAAAGATGGACCAATCTCATTTCTCGCGTAGAGGCGTTTTATTAAAACAAAAGTGAATCGCTTCAAACACCAGAGCTTCAATGGCGAGTCGAAATAGTGATGTCTGGTGTTGAATCACGAATGCTTTGTTTTAGGCTCTGTTGCCTTGCAGTTGGGAACCTTTTCTTTCTTCAATGTGAATGGATTGAGTCTTCTGCCGCCATTAAAGGGCAGTTGAGCACAGCAACACGTTAGTTGTTTAGCCTAGCACCTCTGATGAAACCTATAGCAGGTTGAAACAGCGCTGTCTTCTGTAGTATGACCAGTGCTTTATTTTTGGGCTCTGGTTGCTGTTGTGAAAGGAAGAAGGAACGAATCTTCTGCCTAGCACCCTCATGGCGTGACGAAACAAGGCTGTATGGTGGATTATAAATGCTTTGTTTTTAGACTGTGGTGTTGTTTCAAGGTGTTGCGTTGCAATCGAAACTGTAGTGAAGACAGACGACTATCCTCGTCGAAGCTTAACTTTGCAACTGGCCGCTTTGAAGAGCCTTGGGGTACCTTGTTTATCATTGATATTGATGGGAGAGGTGCCATCGCCTTTTCTCCCAATGAACATGAATTTATAACATACCAGACCTGTGATGCCCTTTACAACGTGCACTGACGCCAAGTTGACATCATCATTGGTCATACAGTTCTCACAATAAATGTGAGAAGTCAAATTGAGATGGCTCATATTTCATTACAGTCTACCAGTGATGAACAATAATAGAGGGAATTTCAGTTCCAATTTTAGATTCAAAATCAAACATATGTATCATCAAAATCTCCTTGTAAACTTTTTGAGGCAGAACAATTTAACCAGAAGTTTATCTCCTCCCGATTTCAAACAATGGTTTGCATATATTTTCAACAAAATCGATATATTCCATTACAAAAGCTATTGTTTGGATGAAATATATATGAGTATCAGTGAGCTTGGAATGGAATTAATCTACTCCTCATATGAAACAAATTAAATTATTCATCATTCACTAAATTATTTTGATACTCTGGCGATAGTGGACATATCTATGGATCGCATATACTTATCTCTAATAAATCTTTTCATGGACGTGGTAAAGTGATTTTCAATAGGGTTAAGAGTAGAAACAATTTTCTAATCTTTGTTTTGTTCCTAAGTTTGTTCTTAATTTTTCGCACTTACTCTCTCATATTTATTCACTATTCTTCAATATTCACTATCCTTCAAATCTGTTAATTGACAATTATCTATAATCGACAATTCAAGCTGTAGGATATTCATCGATACAAAGTATTGGTTATTCCTCACCATAAAGGTGGAGATATTGGCATCTCTTCTAACTTTCGGCCTATCTAGTCACGAAAAGACTAGTTGATTTTCTCGAGAGAAAACATATATTAAACAAATGTCAGTTTGTATTCCAGAGTAGAAAAACCCTCATGATGGTATTTTTTCATTATTGTACAGTCTATATAACAAATTAAATGATGGAGAGACTGCAGCTGCTGTGTTCTGTGACATATCGAAAGCATTTGACTGTGTTAGTCATGGTATACTGCTTCGGAAATTACAACAATATGGTATAAGAGGTGTAAGTCTCAATTGGTTTGAATCTTATTTTTCTGAGCGTAGTCAAATTGTTAAAACGACTAACTATTCTCTGAGGAAGGAAAAATAAACTGTGGAGTTCCACAAGGCTCACTCCTAGGTCCACTATTATTTCTTTTGTATATAAATGATCTGACATCTATTGATATTAAAGGATAGTTCACACTATTTGCTGACGACACTAGAATTTTATGGCATGATCAAAATCCCTCTGAACTTGAAACAGTAATAAATCATGATATTAGCAATATAAAAAGATGGTGTGACGCAAATCTTCTCAGTTTCAATATCTCTAAAACGAACGTACTTTGCTTCAAATGTTCCATCAGCAATTTACAAATTGACAACATCTNTATTACCAGTAAAATTTGGGAGGTATACTTTTTCGTTTTTGATTTTGCACCGTTCACGAATTAAATCTTTTCTTCCAATGATTTACGAAAAATTAAAGGAAATTACTTTTTCTGGAGGTATTTATAGATAATCGACTAGTAGGTATATGCAATTTAGGCAATTTATGGCTTCAACTGAACCAATAATAATAGTAATAAATGATTTAGGATATTCTTTGCGCTTTTTATATATAAAACGTCTCAACATAAACTTTACCCCCCTGTAACTCAGAATTCAAACAACACGCCAATTTGTGTTTCAATGATATAAGGGTCGAGTTATAAATCAATTGCGAAGTCTCCTATCCTTCTATTAGCTCTTTAAATTTTTTCAAAATTCACTCATTCGTTATTGAGAAATTTGATATACGTTCAAAATTTGCTTTCTCTTCTTTCATTCAGAAAAAATGACAATGAACAGCAAAAAGTAACAAAATTACCAAATAATGACCACTACGACTTGCCCTGTGATAATTCAAACGATTTTTTAAATCTTTCCTTATATTTTCTGTGGTCAGCAATTGTTATTTCATGAAAAGAAAATTCCTTGCAGTCCTTAGGGATTCACAGAAATGTTAGTGAAAATGTTCTATTTTGAATATTCACAAAAATGCAACGGTGGTTGATTTAACATACATTTTTCAGATGAAAGTTCTCAAAGAAAACACCGATCAATGGGACATGTTTATGAAAACACCGTTTCCATTCACCTTCAAAGTTTACATGTTTGATGTTCAAAATCCTGATGAAATTTTGCAAGGCGCCAAACCTATTGTGAGAGAAACTGGACCGTTCGTCTATAAGTGAGTTTCAAATGTTGCACTCTATTAAATTTAAACTACCTACAAGAATTTCTTCTGCCTTATTTGTTAGTTTTCTCAGTTCGGACTTCCATTGTCTGATATTTCTGTTTAAAATCTGTTTTTCCGTTAATCAACTGTCGCCCCCATACGAACGACAACTATCAATATAAAATAATTTGAAATCCTGTAATACGAAGGAAGGTCTCGAGAAGAAACTAGACATCATCACAAATGATCTTCAACGGAATGGCTACCAGGAGCCTCGCAAGGAAGAGAAGCCGTCACAACCGGTGTCACGAAAACCAAGCCACCAAACGCGGACTGCGATACCAAGAATTGCATTTACTGGATACCCTGTGAATGCGGAAAATACTATATGGCCATTGAATGTTCGCATTGCCGAGCACAAGAGACACACACAGCGAGGGGAAACCAGCAAATCAGGAATAGCAGACCATGTTTGAACCCATCAACATAACATTGAGTGGTCCCAAGCTGAGATCATATACAGAGAAGAACATTGGTTTAGGAGGAAATTCAAAGAAGCCGCATACATGTTGTCCAACAATGTATTCAGCCAAGCTAGCGTAGAGATACGCAACATATGGAAACCCATAATCAAGAGAGAAATGGCCAACTCACGCCAAACGGTCATCTTCCACTAAACCGGTGAAGCTGAAAAAGAAAAGTGGAGATAAGTGAAAGTACTCGAATGATCCATAAATAGTCATCTCTCTGAGGAATCAGTCCAGTCATCACCCGAAGACGATTGTGGATACTAACAATCGAAACGTCGTGAAGTAACTTGGCTTGGAATCTCTTAACTTTTCATTTTTATATAAAATGAGAAACAAAATTTTACTATTATTTCATTTCAGGTATTTTGCTTAATATTTCTTCTTTTTTTATTAGTTCTTTCAAGGATTTCAAATCATTTTATATAATAATGAAATTCATCATGGAACATTATTTCACTATTATTTCATTTCAGGTATTTTGCTTTTCAATTCTTCTTTTTTTATTAGTTCTTTCAAGGATTTCAAATCATTTTATATAATAATGAAATTCATCATGGAACATTGTCAATCATCTTCAAACAATAATGTTTGTTAGTGATAGTTTCAACTCTATTATTTACAAATCATATTAGCATTATATGATGTGCAATACAAATATTTGAAGCAAAATATTATGTAAGGAATATATTGTAAAATAGTATTCTGGTTTTATATCTATCTTTTTGAAATTTATGTTTTTCCGTCCTTTGTGCTGGGAAGAAAAAACAAGCTTTTTCTCTCCAGCTCTCATCTTAGAAATGAAAAAACACCTTTTCAATTCTTTATGTTTTATTTCGTTATTTTTGAGTTATTGATATGAGTTTGAAGAGCATGTTAGAGTGCTTCAATTTTTCGAACCGAAGGCTGCTGAAAAGGCGTCTAGACAGGATTAGTTGATAATATAAGTCACCAGGATCGAATGGAATTCACCCAGTAGAAGAACAGGAACTTACCTAGTTCAATAAATATGTATAATCTTCAAAATAAGTTTGTTTCTGTGAACCTATTAGGTTGTTTCAAAAGTTTTGTTGATTTTGATGAGTCACTTTCAGTGTATACTTATTCAATGTAATAGAAATAAGCAACATTTGCCAACGTAACACAAGTCGATTAATTTCGTTAACATAAAAATTGTCTGCTCGTGATTTGATGAAGCTGACGAAGACCATATTTGTCTGGTTCTGATTGGCGAAGGTTCTGCCGGTGAGACTGATTATTATAGGACTAGCTTCATTTCGAAACACGGAAACATAGCTTTTGAGTCCAGTCTCATATTATTTGCATTGAAAGCATTAGAAAAATTACTCGATAGGTATATTGGAAACATTTTACTGGCTAAAGTACCACTGCTTCCAGACCAATATGCGTACAGGTCATTAAGCAGTGGAGGTGAAGAAATGTCGGGGAATATTGAAAATTCAGGAGAGGAGATATTTGAATCAGGAGTCAGTTGATATTGAAACCCCATGCCCCCTCCCGGGTTGAGTGCCCTGAGTTGAAATCTTCTCCACACGGTTGTATGTGTGTGGAACATCCCATCTCATCCATCCATCCCTGCTTTTTCGGAGCGGTGCTCAGCTTACTGATGGGCACTTCAGCAAGATTGACATGTGACCTTCTTTGGTCGAAAGTCAGTGCTTTTACTTTCTGATCTGTGTGCCTTTTTAGTCGAGAGCAAGTGTTGGTTCTCAGTGAATCTGAAAATGAGATCAATTTAGAGTCTGGTTAAGAAATAGGACTAAGACCTTTACTACTCCGAGGTGAAGAAATGTCGGGGCATGTTGAAAATTCAGGAGTGAGTGGAGATATTGGAGTCAAATCGTCAAATCATCAAGGCAGTCTCTACTTACCTGCACAGTAGGTTATTGGACTGACAACTATCAGAAAACAACTACTCCCTTGGCTAATACCACGAATTGCGTTGGATAGAACTATTCATTCAAAATAAAGGACTTATATAAAATGGCCTTGGAATTTCATGAAGGATCCTTCCAAATGAAAAAAAGATATTCATTGTTGTTTCAAATTACTATTATGAGTAGTTCGACTGATCACCTTGTGATGATTTCTTGCTTTGAAATTACATCATTGTGAAGACAGAAGGCAGAACATTGGTCAGAGGAAGGTCAACAATCCCGATAAACCACATAGCATCCGAAGAAAACCTTACTCAATTCATTCTTAGGTTATGTTTATGATATTTTCAATAAAATCTTATTAGTGGTCTATAATAAATAATTTTGCTTCCTGAACAACAAAATTTACATTTTTTTTTCGAGGACGTTCAAAATATAAAAGTGTGGTAAACATTTTCAGAGCCCGCTTTCATATCCGTCATTTATTTTTTTGTCATAAGGTTTCAAAAACCACATCATGAATAACTCAAAAACTCAAACATCATTAACTACTGTTGAAATAAAATATATAGTTACGGTATCAAAAACGATATTCATGGAATAAATGACAAACCGGTGTTTGATGAATTTTATTCATCAATCAACTCCGAAGGCTATCTTGATTATACATTTAAATAAACATTTTTTTAGAGTATACAAATGGAAATCCGATATCAAATGGGATACTCCTGACGACATATCATATTACTCATACATGAGGTATGAATTTGATGAAGAAGCTTCTGGAGTTTACACGGATGATTTGAAAGTTACCATTTTCAATACAGCCTATTACGTAAGATTTTTTGAAATTATGTATAACGGGGAGGAGTATTGTCTGTTTTTCAATATGTTCCTTTACATTTATGATATATTTGAATGTACTAGTCGCCACGGATATCCAGGACACATAATTAGCTTTGCCGATAATAATGCCATATGTAGGATTCTAAAAAATGTAGTATTTGGGCTAAAAAGGTTTTGGCTTTCTACTTCTCTATCTTCTTACAAAAAATATTGCTTTTACCTCCACAATTATTATCCCCTATTTCAAGAAACACTAACTTCAAAGCTTCATGGCAGCATGGGCCAAAAACCGCCACTATTGAACAGATGCCTAAGCAATTACAATAAGCATGATACGCCTAACTTAGTCTTCATACAAAGATTCAGAGAACTGATAAATAACCAGCAATTCGACAAAATCCTTTATACTGACGCATTCAAAGTTAATGGTAGGTACCGGATCTGCTGTTACTACACCCGATACAATAATAGGAACATACAAACTTCCCAATTTTTGTAGTATACACACAGCTGAACTATATGGAATACTATAAGCGTTGAGGTCTCCAGTACAAGATAACAGTAAACTTACCTCATGCACAAACTCCCTTTCATCAATATACTCTATCAAAAATAACTACTCACACACCTGCTACCACCATCGTACCAGAGGTGTCCATGTGAATATCATGTGGATCCCCTCTCATGTAGAAATTACGGGCAACAAACGTGCAGACCAAGCAGCGGAACAAGCTTGTTCCTCCGACTCGCCAGAGGAGCAAATCCAATTCCACTAAGACTTGAAATCAGCAGCTCGACAAACGATGATACAAACATGGCCTATATACCCCGTTTTAGAAAGCCGCAATGATATTACCAATTTAATATTCCTACACCCAGTCTCAAGAAACGAGTTGATCGATATCATTTCCGGATTAAAAAAAAAACTTCTCCTGGTCCCGATAAGATATCTGTGTTTCTTATCAAAAGGTTCCATAAGTACTTTTTAGAACCTATATGTCACATTTTGAAGTTAATATTTACTGTAGGAAAAACACATAAATCTTTCAAAGACTCAATCACAATACCGATGATGGTGATTAAAAATTAGTAACAAACTTTCGACCCATAACTATGATTAATAACTTCTCTAAAATATTCGAAAAATGTCTCAAAAATAGAGTTATACTATTTTGCAATAATAACAACATTTTTTCTGAATCACAATATGGTTTTCTAGAAAACAGATCAACAGGAAACGCAGTTTTTGAGATTGTTAACCAAGACTATTTGACAAATAGAACACAGATTGTCAAGGTAAACGATTCTCTGAGCGACCCACTAAAAATTACTCGAGGCGTACCCCAAGGAACTGTATAAGAACCCATCTTATTTCTAATATATATGAACAACATCTTCAAAATTTCTGATTTTGATGGTGAAATAACTTCATTTGCTAATGACACAACTATTACTTTTGTTGGAAAAACGTGGGAAGAAGTATACACTTAGTCTGAAATAGGCATCAAAACGATTTTCAACTGGTTGAGTTCAGTTTATTGAATGTTAATGTTAAAAAAAACAAATTTATTGCATTTGCTCCAACAACTAGAGATCAACCAGCTACAAACATAATAAAAATCCACAAAACATCTTGTGCAAATTTTCCCAATTGTAGCTGTACTTCTATACAGAAAACGAATACAATAAAATACCTATTATTAGTGGACCAATCTCTTCAGTGGAATGCACACATTGATTATACAGTAGCTAGACTTCGTAACTTAATATATAAATTTTATCAGCTTAGGAATATACTAAACAGGGAAATGATACGCATAATCAACAATTTATAACCTATCTGGGACCCAAACTTTACAAACTCAAATTCAAAATAGAGTTGAACAAATTTGTTGACAATAATTATGATATATGCTACTTCTAATAATTGAATAAGAAATATCTGTTATTAGAGGTTAAGTATCGAAAACTATACCGAGTTCATCAGCTGCTCGGGCAGATGCCCTAAAGAGAAATGCTCCAATTCCTGGAACGGACGATATGGGATGCAAACTCCTATTGAGATGCATAATTTTTCGGGTCTTTACGTCGAGTTGATACAGCTCCTCCCGAGTCCACTTCACTACTCCAAACGAGTAGAGTAAGATTGGAACGGCAAGCATATTTTTTGCAGCAACTTTGTTCTTCCCTGACAGTTCCGATGACCAGATCTGTCGAAGTTTGTGCTGATACTTGCCGCGGAGAGAGTTTTTCACTGCTGTTACCTCTTGTGAGTGGCGTTGTTCCACCCTGAGGTAAGTATACGTCTCTCCGGCATCCAGATGGTATAAGATGCTTCCATCTACGAGCTGCACATCCTCTCCGTAGTTCCCGCATTGTCCTCTTTTGAGATGGACCATTGCACATTATTATTATTAAGGAGTCCTGGACTTCCTGTATCTCCCAATATACGTCCCAAGCATTGTTATAATGTGAAGAAAAGAGAATTGAAACTTTCTATGTATTTTACCAATTTTATTTGTAACTAATGTTACTGCAGTTTCGTTATTTCCTACCACGTAGTAACGGCTACATCCATCAATTTACTGTTACAATGATTTTTTCATTTTATTTAACTTTTCAGCCTTTACAACGCTTTTCATTTCAGGGAATGATTCAAAAAATTGAAGATATTCAGCCAGAAGCACTTCCTATGGTGGAAGGAGTTCTTCCATCAGTTTTTGGTGAAAATCACGGTTTGTTTATTAAAGTTAAAGTAAAGGATTATCTTTTCGACGGATTGAAACTATGCGAAAATGGGGGAAAACAAGGAGGTTTTCTTGCTGGAATGGTTTGCAAACAAACTGTCGACAGACTAGCAGAGAACAAAAATATGAGAATGGAAAATAATACAATTTTATTTGCCAATATGCATTACGTAAGTTTATTATCGAATATGGAATATATTATAATCGAACAGAATACTGAATAACACAGAAATACACTATACTTAAACACTGAAATGTTACAAAAAGCCGCGATTATACAATATATCCGAGAATCACCGAAATCTAAAAGTCGACCACCAACAGCTTTTCCATAACGAGAACTGAATTTACAAATTTTAAATAAATTTTGCCTAATAAAGACAACTCGTTATGCTCATGTGATAGCCAATTGACAGTAATTTATTACTCTCTATTAGCGAAACACTGCTCTAGAAATATTGTTTCGTCCTTTTTTTCTCTGAATCTATAAAACTGTACAACACTATGATTTCGGAAAATTCGATTTACTGTTGAAACCGATAAGTTGATATAAATTTAGTCCGCCCCTGCGAGTGATAGCCATGAAGTTAACTAGTTTTCTAAATCTCGTGAAGACGCCAACTTGGTTGATGAAACGCGCGTTGAGAAGAGTGTTGCATTTCTGACATTAGGGATAAGAGCTTGTGTTGGATTTATTCTAGTTTCAGTTTTACTTTTTATTTTCATCATCTGTTTAAAAATCTGTTTGAAATCTGTTTAAAATCTGTTTTTCCGTCAACCAGCTGTCGCACCCCTACGAACGACAACCCTCAGAAGTCGAAACGTGTGCGACCTAAGGACTAACGAGGTCTTACCACGTTAATTACACGTGTGATTTGAATGTGTCGGGGCTTCGGGGGATAGGGCTTGACCAGCGTAAACTTAGGTTTAAAATAATAATAATAATTCATTCCGAATGAAAAACAACTAAATATGTTCAGATAAGAGACTGGATATGAATAAATCTTGTAATTTTACTCCAACAGAAAAACAACACCCATTTAGGTAGATTTACAGTCAAATCCGGTATTAAGAAGAGGGAAGAAACTGCAACATTAACTTTATATGACGGACAGGACTATATTTCTGTTTGGACAGGAGAAAAATCGATTTGCAATAGGATTCATGGCACCACAACAGTATTTCCCGTTAATATAGATAAAAACATGACTTTCGAAGCATACTCTGAAGATATTTGCAGGTAAGAGTGTTTTATATAATATTTTGAATATTTTATGAATTCGAAAATAGTTTATATCTGCGAGTCTGATGAGTTTTTATTCACAAGTTACATGAAAATAAAAAATTATTTGAAATATCTCAAAAAAAAGTCTAGGTTAAAAACATTTTCGAAAAACTAAGAGTTCAATTTCAAATTCATAGTTACTTTTTTCAAAATAATATCCCAACTAGAAGTAGCTTTGCTAACTAATACTGAACAATCACTTGATTTGACATGCCTATAAAAAATATATACAAAAAAAACTAAAGTTTTTAGTGAAAAATTACTGAAATTTTCAAGATGTACGCAGTGCAATAGAAAACATGATCAAAATAAAGAAACTCTTAATTCACTTGACTAATAAATAAAGTGGACATTAAGTTTATTAACCTACCAACTTTCGCAGTAAACAAATAGAGTCAGCGATTGAAAAATCAAGTTTTTTATTTTCCATTCTCGGTTTCAAAATAGCCCTCATTTGTTAATGAATTTCGGTGTTCGAATGAAACGATATTATACACTTACTTACATTTACATAATACTATGCCAAAGATTTATTGGCATTGTATATCATTCACCATCACTCACTATGAGTAATAGAAATTTCATTTGAGGATGATGTATCCAAGTATGATCTTGAAAAAAAATTAATTGGAAATTTGCGTAATACATTAGTGGGTGTGTGATAAAAAATACTCTAAGAGACAGGTTATGGAATCCAACCGCAAGTATACGAGGGGATGCCAAAAATAATGTAAAATACTGAATTGTTCTCTCAATTGAGTCAGAAAAATGTTCACAAGTGGTACAAGTTTTTCACAGAAGATCGAGATGTGAATGACAACGCTCGCTCTGGATGCCTCAACAACCGATGAACATGTTGAGAAAGTGAGGAAAACTATGATAGGGAGAATCGTCGATTCACTATTAGAAAATTTGCTGAGGATGTCGGCAAATCGATTGGCTCATGCCATGCAATGTTACATGTTCGTACGTTCAATAAGTAGTATTATCTTGAAGTAATGCACTGCTTGCGGGAAGCAATACGAAGAAAACGTCCGGTATTGTGGAAAAACAATTCATGAATTTTGCATCACGATAATGCACCTCGTCATTGCGCTTGTTCTTATTTTTTGGCATGCAGCCACCGTATTCACCAGATTTTGTCCTCTGCTACTTTTTCCTATTCCCAAGATTGAAGAGACCCATGAAAGGATGGCGATTTGCAGCGATTGAGGAGATTAAAACCGAATTGTCGAGGGAGCTCAAGAACATACAGAAAGCGCATATCAGAACTGCCCCGAGCATTGAAAAAAACGCTAGTACAGGTTCATTAGATATGAAAAAGTATGTATGGGCCTTATTTTTTGGTCTATCGAAAGCTTTCGACTCAATCAATACTTATAATACAATTAACAAACTAAGTGAACTGGGTTTCCGTGGCAAATTTCTTTCTTGGCTGGCTTCATATCTTGAGGTCAGAAAAATTATTGGAATAATTGACAATCAGAGATCTCTCCCACATGATGTGGAGGCTGGTGTACCTCAAGGATCGATTCGTGGCTCGCTAATTTTTCTACTATATTTAAATGAACTTCCCAAATACGTCAGCACCAAACACCTAATTCTTTATGCTGATGATACCACTATAGCGACGGAAGCAGAAACGCCTGAAGAGCTCATTGCAAAAATGAATATACTGGCAAAGGAATTTACCACGTGGTGTGGGAGAAATTCTCTGATGGAAAATTCTGCTAAAACAGTTTGTATGCACTTTTTCACCAGAAATGAAATATCTGAGAATAGTAGAATCTCTGTAAATTATAGTAAATTCCCTTTCGCGAAATCCACCAACTTTTTAGGAGTATTTGTTGACAATAACATGGGATGGAATAACAATGTCAATCACATTTGCAAGAAATTGAATAGTAGTTACTTTGCTATATTGTTAATCAGCATTTACTGGGCTATTGTTCATTCCCACATTTCTTATAATATTATTCAATGGGGTGGTGCAGTGGAAGCATCCAGGATTATACGATTAATTTTCGGCCTAGACTATAGAGAAACATGTCGTAATAATTTCAAAGAACATGGAATTCTTACATTTTACTCTATTTACTCTATATTGTCATTTCATCTGGTTTTATGTATATATTGTTCCAACATCATGTAAATATGATCTGACTGAAATAAAAATTATTATTATTATTATATCTGAGGAGGACTACTTTGAACAGAGCAGTACATGAAACATCAAGAAATAATGAATTGGATTCAGGATTATTACTGAATCTTCAGTTAGGTCAACACATTTCTTATATGGTTCATGAACCAATTTTTTCTTGTTTCATTTTTGATTTTTTCTCTCTGGAACCATTAACTATTTTGTGATTCGTTTTTTAGAACAATAGGATTGGAATACTCAGAAGATGAAACATTCAAAGATCTTCTCGGATACAAATTTGTAGCAAAAAATGACACTTTCAGCTCAAAGAAAGAAGACAATTCCTGTTATTGTACTAACAAAACGCGATCACTGGATGGAGAGTTCGCTTGTTTAAAGGATGGTTTAACCGATTTGACAACATGTAGAGGTTAGTTAGTATCCCATTCTTAGGTTTATTAGTTTCCGACGAAGTTTGAATGACGGATTCTTTCTGATGATTATTACAATTTTTTTAGCACTTCAACAGTTATAGAAATAAGTGCCACACACTTCTAGGTACTACATTTGAGATTATACAGTCCTCGTGTTGTTAATATAAGGTTGTTTCGAAAGTTTTGTCCGTTTTAATGTCTTGTACTCTATACATTGATATTGTTATTTTTTCAGCTTATTGTTGTATAACGTCGTTAAGCCATTTTCGGCCTATTTTTCTCTACATATTCAAATTGAACCACAGCGCTGCCGAAACAGCCTAAAAAATTCACCAGGTATTTGGATATAATAGTGTTAATGAACGCACTGTTCGAGTTTACGAAATTTCGTTCCAGAGATTTTAAATATAAAGAAATGAACTTTAAACGTTCAAGCCAGTCTCAGATATACCTACACAGTAGGTTAAATGGACTGACGCCTATCAGAAAACAACTACTCCCCTGGCTAAATCACGAAGGTCGTTGGATTATATCCGACAGGCGTCAGTGCAGGAATCTTCACAGAAAATTTCCTGCATATGCAAGTGGCAAGCCTAGCCCACTGACTAATAAGCCAGAGATTTTAGCCTCGAAGATGAGCGTAGAAGTTCTCTTTCACTCACCATACTCCCGAGACCTCTCGCCAATCGACTACCGTCTTTTCAAGCACTCCAATAACTTTCTCACCGGTAGAACCATCACCAATCCGGACCAGACGAAAATGACCTTCGTCGACTTCATCGAATACCGTGCACTCAATTCACTGAGATATAACAGTTTAAAGTGGACTCATAAAATACATAAAACTTCTGTAACAAGCTATATCTTTGTAGGGTTTTTCCTACAACTACTTAGTTTAGTTTCGTATTGATTTTTATTTTGTACATTATCGATCAGTTGGGTTTATATGTTATTTCTTTTATTTTAATTTCTACTCTCTTCTCTCGAAACTGAAGTTTATGGCGAAAAGGAGATGAATATTTAGAACGACACTACTGGGGATGATTCGAGTAGACACTCATCGTTAACGCTCTTATGGATTAAGACGAGGAATTGGGGCTCAAGTGGTTGACCCTTCTTGACTATTATTATGACCCCGACCATTGTCAGTGATGGTTTTTCGAGAGGTACATCGAACACATTTTTCAACCAAGGCATTCTCTGGGGTTTCGGCCGAGGACTATTTTTTATTCTGTGGTTTCCGCCAAGAACTAAACCCGCTCTAGAGTCTCTTGGCTGATCGAGAAAAAATTTATTGTTAGTTCCTCGAGGTTACCCTGTAATTTTCTTTTTCTTGTTTTGTTTTTGGTTGTGTTTTGTTGGTAATACATTTTATTGTTGATAAACGCTGTGTTCATATAAATAATAATTTACCTATCACCAGTCCCAACATCTATATACGTTAAGGAATCCTGTAGCTTCTGTTTGTATCATATAAGATGTGAACCACTGTGTTCCTGTATACGATTTTAGAAGCAGGCTTGTGTATTATGCCAGTTATAGGTTGGAAAATTTATGGAATCCACAAAATATGCGTCTCGAGCACTTTAGGTAAGCTGTTAGATTCTAACAATATATACGATTTTCATTCTTGTTTGTTCTAAATAATTATTCACTTTGAAACTGCTTCTAACTCAAATAACGAATGTTTTATCAGTATTTGAATTTACCCGAATATTTACCTCCTGTAATCAAGTATGATGATTATTCCACCTATTTAGAAATGACATTATTTATTTCAAGCGTCTTTATTCACTTTCGATAATTCATGTCTTGTTTACCATTTTCTATCGTATTTGATTCGAATTTTTTTTTCCTGGTAATCAATAGATTGAAAATCATGAAGTAACTATTGAAACGTCAAAGCTATAGCGTCAAGTAAATATTATTGATTATATGTTTTGTTGAATCATCTAACTGTACCAGTTGGATATTGACAGGTGAAGGTAAACAGCAACGATATAAAGTTTTCTCACAATCATTATCGACACGTAGAAACTGAGGAAGAGCAGCGAAGTAAATTAGTCTGAAGTTGACGTTCATCTCTTCTCAAATTCAAATATGATCATCATCGTTACGGTTTTATTTTTAGTACCGGCGGATTGAATGGATAGCTTTTACTGCTGCCGGAACTAAAGATAATTGCTACTACTGCTGGAAGTTGAGCCCTCTAGAGTATTCGGAAACATTTCACAACAATCCAGAAGATCCCGAAACATCGGGACGGAAAGTTACCAAACAAGGAAGCTCAGTGAAAAAACTTAAGAAAACTTGTAAATCAATCATAGATTTTTCTCTCGTATACAAATGAAATAACTACTTTCTCTCACGAATACTGAATTACAAAGAACTACTTTTTTCTTTTTCGTTAGTACATTACATATTCTCGAAGGGAAATTAAACATTTAATATTCATGGACAACTCTACACGAAGTGATGAATGATAATTTATTGATACAGAATCTCATTTGCAATAATCACTTATGCTACCAAACCCAGAGTTTCGGCCGAAACCAGCCGCAATACTGGGTCTATTCGAAGCAAGCTAGACTAATTTCATCTCTGTGATGCTATTAGTACCATCCTGATTGTTTTATGTCACTCAAGTCGAAGAATATGCTGCATTCTGATTGATTCAATAAACTCTAAAGCTACTTGAGAGTAAACAAGGCGGATAAATTCAGTTTGGGTTAGTTGAGAAGGTTGTCTTTGTACATTTTCTCACTGCTTGGACTCCTGCTTGTTCTTGCTTCTGCTTGTTACAATAGTTGGTATGTATCATCATGCTGTATGGATCAATATTATTATAATTCCCTGTATAGTTCAAGTAAACGATATAGTGCAACCTACCTTCCAACAGCTCCTCTTTAATAATATAGTTAGGAAGCTAACTTATTTCGTTATTCAATAATCATTTTGAATTTTTCAGGACTGAAATTTTTTCAGAAAAAAAGTGTAATCGTAATAAGTTGGTAGTCCTGATCACGAATCTGAAGGAATTTTGAGCCTATTTTGCCCCCTAATATGTTTTACCGTAAAAATGGGGTGTTCCATCGCGGGTGGCGGACAGTGTATAAAAATGGGGTGTTTCATCGCGAGTGGCGGACACTGTATATCACTTTGGCCAACCCCATTCAGGTGGTAGGTGCATTTTGAGCATTTCCATCAGTCCAGAGAGTTTCATCGTACTACCTCGAATATTACGGAAGATACGGGGGTGTTTCCATGAGAAGTGAGACACACTGTATATATATATTTTGGGAAATGATTTTGTTTCAATTTTCCCCAAATCAACTCGATGGAATTGAAAACACAAAAATAGGGGGGAAGACTCAGTACAGTGTGTCCATGCTTTTCAGCAATACTCTTAAGGGCATACACTTTTTCAAATGTTTTTGTTTGTAAAACTTCAAGTAGTTGGTTTTTGGTATAGTAATCTTAAAAATATAAATTGTTATCTATTGAAAAACTCTGTATTTTATCTTTCTTAGAATTTTTATTCGGTAGGTACTTTGATGAGCTGTCGCGAATGATAGGAAGCGTTGTCAAGAACTATTACACTATTCGCATCCAAATTTGGGATCAATGTGATTTCAAACCATTCCTCGAAAATATTAGCTTCCATGTTTTTATGATATTCAACATGACAGTTCTCAAGTTTTTTCCACTTAATTTCAAAGAATTCGGAACCCATCCTTTACTTCCTCCGCAATGCACAATGATTAGTCGCGATCCTTTGTTTGCAGACATGTTATGCGTACACATTCTATAACCATCAGTTCACCCTTTCGTAACTGTGTCGTGTCATACCAAGTTTCCTCTAAATAGAAAATTTGACGTCGATTTTGACTATATTTAGTTATTCGTTCTAAGTATTTGTTGCGCAATTCTACCATTCTTCTGCTTTCCATAACTGATTGACGTTTGTTTATTATTTTAAATCTAAATCCTAGTTTCTTTATCCAACTCTGAAGTGGAGCAGCTCATGATGGCCGGAAGTATTCAATTTCTTCCTTATGATTTCAGTTGTAGGAATCTCATTGCTTTTGTAACAGTTGTATATTGTTTTTTCAATGATTTTATTAGATAAACATCTAAAGGTTTTGGTAATCCCGTATCACACCGCGTCTTGTGTTCATAAGGTTTGTTTTTGATTATTTTACGTACAGTTGAGAGGAATTTCGGTCAAATCTGATGTTGCTTGTAATACTTTGTTTCCCTCGAAGCAAACTTAAGTTGTAGATTCTTATATGCATTGAAACATACTCTCTGTGTTTCTATATTCAAATGCATCCGAATCTCATTCACTGGTATCTCTTTTTCGCATTTTTCACCATCGCTATTGGAATCACTACACAGGAAAAAGTCTGCGTTGTTATCACACTCGTTATTACTAGTAGCACTTGTCCAAGGACGCCACATTTCAAACAGATAACAAAAATTTTAAGTAATTACAACTGCACCAATACCGAATTTCAACACTCACATCACAATCAGTTCCTGAACTGAACATTGACGACACAACGGCGATACTCATCTCCACATTCTATTCGTCACCGTAACATGACTTCAAATTTGATTTTATGAATCTTCAGCCAATCATAAAACTCGGTTCGTAAAAATTATCCAATGCGAACCGCCAATTCTTCAGTCTATGTGGACTAGTTCCCTGCGGCATTATTTCTCTGTATTGGTTTTTTGGCCTTTGAGATGCCGATAACTTTAAGTATTCACAATGAAGGTTACTTCGACTATACCTGTTTTTGCTTCATGGTTTTCAATAATGATTATTATCACCATCTGTCGTACTTCATTCATGGTTTAATCATTGGTAAATAGTCAATAACCCATACCAGCGTTTATTATAGAAATGCACAGGCCCCGATTATCAACAAGGAATCACATTCTGAAGTTTTCTGATGTAATTGAAAACAATTCTGTGAAAATTATTCACTCCATTCGCCCCTAGGTTTTTTCTTGATATTAACATTTCACTAAACTCAAATACTAGCTACCAACCATTACAGCCAGTTTATTGAAAAATAATTAGTCAAATTACAATTTACGATAAACACTCCGTGATAGTTTTACGTTTCCCAATATTAGTAAACGAATGCCAGTTGAATAAAAACTATTAAAATATCACCATTCTCTCGTTAGAATGAAAATTTATTGTCATGAATATGATATTAAGTAAACTAATCACAAGTTTCATATTATTGACTTGAAAATTTGCATACTGACCACGACCGAATCGAAAATGCGTTAACAAATCAGTACCGTTTTATCATTGCCTCGTTCAAAAACTGGTCCCGATTTGCATAACTCCACCTGAAACCTGTAACCGATGATGCAGGTCAAAAATCCACAAGTATATAAAATTCATTACCACTTTACAGCCATACAGTCTAGAAGCAAAGTCGCGAGTAACCGTTACTTAAACTCGATTGCGATGCTTCGCAATCTGACGGTGATTTTATTCGTTGTTGAATTTGCGTTCGCGAGAATATACGATCGGTGTGAATTAGCAAAAGAACTCAGACACGTTCACGATTTTCCAGAAGAACACATTTCCACGTGGGTATGCATCGTCCAGCACGAATCGCAGTTCAACACTTCTGCGATGAATCCGGGAAGTGGTGACCACGGTCTATTCCAGATATCCCAGCTGTATTGGTGTTCGCCTCCGGGGGATGGTTTCGCCTGTAACACTGCCTGTTCCTCGTTCAGAGATGACAATATATCTGACGATGTAAGATGCGTCAAGAAAATTTACAAAGAACATACCCGTTTGTCCGGAAATGGTTTCAATGCTTGGGCTGTTTACCCGTTGTATTGCAAAGGAGACACCAGCAAATACATCGGTGGATGCCCAGGAAACTTGATTGACAACACTGTTAGTAGTACAGTAGAAGAAGAAGTCCCAGTCAACGAAGATGACGACGGATACGACTTTCCTCCTTTGCCGGGCTCCCCAAAAGTCTACAGTCGCTGTGAGTTGGCCAAAGAGCTGAAAAATGTTCACAAATTTCCAGAGGAGCAGATTTCCAAATGGGTATGCATAGCTGAACATGAATCCAATTTCAATACCTCAGCCAACAATAAGGGGAGCGGTGATCATGGGCTTTTCCAGATATCAGAACAGTACTGGTGCTCTCCTTACGGAAGAGGGCTGGGGTGTAACGCAAACTGTGCGTCGTTTAGGGACAGAAGCATTGCTGATGATGTGAAGTGTATTCGGTTGATATACCAGGAGCACACTGCCATTTCCGGAGACGGTTTCAACGCTTGGGTGGTGTACCCCCTGTACTGTAAAGGAGATACGAGCAGTTATATCAGGGGGTGTTTCGGTGTGGATGATGACGGTTATGACTTCCCACGTCTGCCAAGTCCCCCTAAGACAGTTCTGAATAACATAGTCGGTAATGCTATCGAGGATGATGGTTACGAGTTTCCTTCACTGCCAACAACTACAAGAAACGGATTATTTCCTTATTCGACTGAAAAAACATTAAGCTCAACAACTCGTGCACCTTCACCACCAAAACTGAATGTGGGGGTTAGCAACTCAATTCCAATATTCAGTTATTATTCTTCTTCGACTGTCCCACCTAAAATACCAGCAATACTATTTGAAACCAAGCAAACTTTCTCTACTGGTTTTAGTTTTGCTGGTAACACCCCAACTACGCCTAAATCTCTTTATACTTTCGAGTCGAACCCTACTATAAATATCACCAAGTTATTAGATACATCTAGCGTACCAAAAAAACAATTTTCCAACAATCTGAATATTGTCCCATCTACTTTTCCCAAGTCGTCTGTCTTACCTAACCAAAACACTTTTACCACCAAATCTGATGTATTCAAATCAAGCACTTATAGTCCCTTTTCCACTATTGCCACTAAAACCCCTTCGATCAAAAATACTGCCATACCTTTCCTTTCTTCTTCATCAACTCCCAATAATGCTTCTCTGTCACCTAAAGCTAGACAGTTAACCTTCAAAACATTTCAACCCTTTACTATGAGACAGAGAACGGGAATACCAAGGCATACTAGACCCCCTGGTTTCCCACCAAGACCGTCTAGACCAAACGCTAGTCCAGCAAGACCATCAAGACCTGGACCTCCACCCCCACCTGCAGGGCCTATTTTCACGTTACGGCCCACTACTTTTACTGGACCTGTCGCAACTTCTGTGTATGTCACTAGTCCGAAACCACTGGGAAGAGAGTTGAAAGCAGGTGCTAGCGATAGAAGTTATTTCGCCAGTGCTAGCTCCCTATCTAAGGTTTTAACATCTAGTAGTTCATCAGTACCTTCAACTACCTCGAGTAGTACGGTGAAACGGTCAGATAGTAGAGCAAGTGAACAGTTCCCTGGGTACTCGTTTTCCAGAACTAGGCTTGGTTTCAGACTTTTTCACAATTCGAGGAAATGAAAACTCTCGACGTAAATGAAGACTGTATAGTTTAAGTTACTGTTTGATTTATGTAAATTGTTTTTTAATAATATTTCAATTTTCAAGGTGCTTCTGTGTTAGTTTCTTTCCCTCATTTGCTTTATGGTGATAAAGAGTATTTGAATGGAGTCTTTGGCTTGAAACCAGATAAATCAAAGCATGAAACTTCACTCATATTGGAACCGGTAAGTCAAGAACTTCTCACAATGACAATAAAAATATAAAGAATTTATGTAGGCATAGAAAAGCCACACATTTTCCAAAATATAAAATTTTCCACATTTCAAGTTACATTTTAATGATAATAATGTTTTCAAATTCCTTCGAAACATCTGAACAAGGAATTTTGTTAAATTCTGACTTATTTAAAAGTATTAGTACTTTTTTAAATCAATATGGTACACCCCTGTATCTTTTTTTATTGAAATTTAAATCAAGTCGTATTTCGTCGTGAAGAGTTTTTGAAGACCTTGATATATAATGAATTCAGCTTAGCGGGATCCAAAATTTACACGATTTTCAAAAAACATATTAGGCATATTTCAATCGAGAAGGTTCATTACAAAAAGTTGTTTGAAAGCTTCCTAAACACCCAAATGTTTAATATTACTATTCCGAAATGATATACAGGATGTACCACTTCAACTCTGACTACCCCTGTATCTGCCCCTGTATTATATTCAAAAAAGTTTTTCATTATGTAAAGCATAATTGCTAATGAAAAATACTCCCTTTTTATGATAATTTCCCAAACAACTATGTCTCGAAAATTATTCATGTGACACATCCT
>NW_019293101.1:0-41350 GCF_000500325.1 Leptinotarsa decemlineata | reverse complement strand
GTAAAGGTAATTGCATTGCCGACTCTTCAGCCAAGGAAGCGGCTGAACTGAGAATTTTAGAACCTACGACCTGATGATTTCGACAATTGCAGAACCAACCAAATGTTACACCCATGCTCAATCCCTAAAGAGATGGGGTGGAATTAGAGGATGCAATCTTGCCAGGATTACACTGAGCGACCCTGGGAAGCTGGCGCCGAAGAAATATCTGGCGATGACCAGGAAAAATCTACGCTTAACAGCATAATGCCAGTCAGCTTAACGCTGACTGGCCTCTCAATTAACAAAACACCTTCATAATATAGAGTTAGTGGACATACCTTCATGCAGAATGTATGAACAGGAAGATGAGACTGTCATGCATGTCCTATGTGAGTACCCGGGGTTATCGTCAATAAGAGAGTGTGTATTCGGCGAGTCTTGGTCTACACCTGCCAATATAAAGGAGATGTCTCCCAGTGACCTGTCTACCTTCCTCGAAAGGACAGGATGGACGATGACCTCGGACGACAACTTTTCGGGAGGATGTACAATAGGTCACAAGTGGCCTAAGTGCTGTGGGCTCACCCTCACCCTCCATACTCTACAGATACAGATACCATCGTTCAAATCTCTTCCTCGGCTTTTTTGGGTTGAGCGCATTTGGAACATCCAAGTTTCCATTACTAGGGCGCATGAGTCAGGATGAGTTTGACCGATGGAATGGTTTATGTAGCTTTGAGGACCGCTGTGGTTTGTGGTTTATTCGCATATACTTGCGACTCAAGAAAACCAAACAGAAAAAAAGTTCAAAGGGATCAAATCGTACAATCTCGGTGGCCAGTTCATATCACCTCCACTTGGGATGACCATGCCCTGAAATCGCTCGTGCAGACTTTCCAATGTGGGACGTAGCGCCGTCCTGTGGAAACCACATGTCGTTGGTATCCAGATCATCTAGTTCAGGCCAAAAGAAGTTGGTAATCATTGACCTTTACTCTGTCCAACGGAGTGATCAAGAACATTATCAGTCATAGTGCACGTGATCCTAGATAAGGCTGCTTGTACAGAGTCGTTTTAAGGAACGACCAACATTCAATTTTTTCCAATAATATGCGGCTGGGTATAAGAAATGTCATTAGCTGGAGAGCCGGAACACAGATTAGCAGTTTCTTGAGCTGTATCAGTACTTGATATTTCAAAAAAAATCAACTTTAAATACGGTATATGTACACACCATAGGCGTTTGAACGGAAATGACACCTTCTACACTATAATAGTAATAATGATAACAATAATGGTCTTTTTTTTTTTTCACTCGAAGTTTCATATAATATAACATAATTCTTACATAACTAATTCATTATAACATTAAAAACAAGAGTACAAAAACAACATTTTCAAACGCTCAAAGATGCGAACTTGTTTCCTCCTTTTCATAAAAGAGGATGTATGCATCTCCACTCACAAGCGATTTTGGTGAAATTGGTGACACGTATGAATCATTGTATTCGTGCCACGTGCCAGTATGAGGATGTCTGCAGAATGCTGTATAATGTCCACTGTACGTAGACCCACTGTGATTCGAAAGTGCATATAGGTTATAACGACAAGGAGTCACATTTTCTGCTGCATAATTGTTCATCTATAATCCATCTAGAGGAATTTCGATGACAACATTTAACTTGCCTTCAAATTTTTCTGTTTGAGAAAATCTTTTAAAATGAATGACTAAAATACGGGGAAACTTATGGATCGATAGAAATTTTCTCCTTTCCTTGCAACTTGAACACGTCGGTTTTTCATGTCCATCCAAAGTTTCCTCTCTTGTGAAGAAATCCAAGAACTGTGATAAATTCAATTGGCCTGTTCTTTGTGGTATGGGAAGTGACAAATCCCAGAAAGGATCGAAGGTTACAGATGAGTCTCCACAATGTGTGCACTTCATCGTGGATTTTAATTGACCAACGAAATTATCTACAATCTTAGAGTTATATGTACTCAAATAAATCAGCCATGACTCTTGCGCTTTTTCGCTGTCGCTCAATTTTTCGTTAATTTCCGTTAAGGTCGGTTCAGGTTTCTCAATAATTCTATTAACGTCATCATGTAAACCTTCTAAAAGATAACGAAGGAACTCATGGGCGTCTTGATGCGCATGACCTATGATTCGTGGGGCAAAACTATGAATCTGACTTTTTAAGGAGACTGTGTTCACTACTCTATCAGATGAATCTTCTCACCACAATTCCTTGATAACTTCTACGAAATTTTTTATTTAAACACCATCTGTATTAGAAATATTAGTATTGATATCTTTCATGTACTCATCCTTTTCTAAATATTCCAGTAACCATCTCGTATTTGATAAACATTGGATTGCACTGTTCATGAAACAGGTGTTGCCAATATTTTTCAACCCATTAAACCCAAGGGTTTTGACTGAGGAATGTCTCACTGATTCAATTGTGTTGTAGCTGTTGGAGATACGTTCGCCACCGCTGTTTTCTTTCCAGTAATCACGGATGTAATGACTCTTTCCATTATTGGACAAACGGAATGAGGAATTTGAATTCAAATTTCTTGAAATTGAATCAGAAATGCTCATGGTGGTTTTTTCGAATTTGTGAAAGAAATATAATTCCAGAACTTGTTCATTTTCCTTTGTATCTTCTGACACAATTGGCAATGATCAATCTGCTGACTCCATTTTGCGGTGTTCATAGGAAATTTTGATTTGATTTGTGGGTTCAGGAATATTTCATCTAATTTTTGGGTAGACGGAAGAGTACCCAATATCAATGTGGTATTACCCCTTTGAATGGCGATACTGATTCTTTGAATCAAAAATTAATAGGCTTGGTTGTCATTGGTAGAATTCATTATTCTTCTACCAATTTCTTTCAACAATTCATAAGCATGAGCTCCAAAAACGCCAAAGGTTTCAAGAAATACAAATGAAATATTATCACCTACACAGAAATTATGAAAAGTCGGAGTTCAGCTATGAGAGCTGCTTTCAAACACAACCTCGATTGTTATGTTTTTAATTTTTCATATCGTGCAGATATCAAAAAGTAAAGTAACTACAATGAAGAAAACACATTATGTGAGAAATTACCCAAATCATTTTGCATATGTTGTGCCATAATATCACTGTCGAGTGAGAAACATTTCTTTTAACCTCTTCTTGAAGTTTCTTGAAGAACTGTTACAATGAATTCCACCAGCCGATTGCAGTTGAATTTGATTGGCCAGCGTAAGGAGGCTTGTTTATTTCACTCAATAGATGCAAATGTGCGTGGTGATCACGCTTTGATAACACAGCTATCATTGTTTGGGTTGCTTTGTTTTTTGGATGGATATAGTTTAAAGTGCTCGTCGCTGACAGGTATTTACTGCCCAACGTCGTTCTCGAAGAAATATGGACCGGAGACGCTGCCAGCCCAAAATCCACATCAAACAGTGACTTTTTAGGTATGCATTCAATCATTCAATCAATTAATTTGCTTATTATCAATACAACAGATTCAGCATCGTCAAGGTAGATAAATATATTACAAAATATACGCTTTGAAAAGGCAAAGCATTAAAACTTGCAATTAAAAATTTCACTCACGTCATAAGGACAGAGATCAGCCCTTTTATACTTTTTTGCATATATAGTTTCCTCATATATGGTGGTAGATGGTTGAAGAGCCTTATTGCCATAGTAAAAAAGCTTTTATGAGTAATTGCCAGTCGATCTTGTGGTATAAGAAGATTGTGGCCATTTCTGGTCATATATTGAATACTATTGGATCTCATGTGGATTGGTATCGCTCCAAATTCGACAATATTGTTTGTTCGCGTACTCATTTATCCAGAAATGGGCCTCGTCGCTGAAAATGATTTCTCGATGAAAATTAGGGTCAGTGGCCAACTGCTCCAGAACACATTCAGCGAACACACGTCGTTGTTTATGATCGTTTCTGTTTAAAATCTGTTTCTCCGTTAATCAGTTTACCTTCAGTTCCTGAGTCAGTTGAAATTTGTACGGGGGCAGGCACAAATAATGACGCGAAATTTGCCAAGTTGTGGTCTGCGAAAGGCTGAGTTCTCGAGAGCAACGCGAAATCGACTGCCTGGGAGACTTCCGCACACTCTCAAAGACAGTGGCGATGTTTTTGGTAGATCGTGCGTTTCGCCAACGTATGGGTATTGGTGCATCGTTCACTGAACCAGTGAACTCAAATTTATCCTCCACATTGCGAATAGTTCTCTCGATAGGACGATTATGGCGACCGTATGGCGACCGTATGGCGACCGTATGGCTATAAGTTGCTCGAACAGAACGCTCATTTTGATAAAACAATTTAATTATTTGCACGTGTTGAAATATTACTGGAGTTTTTTCCCAACACCAAATCGTTATTTTTAACACCTCGACACTTGTTCCGATCACATAGTGATTATCTTCAAGAGTGAAATGAAACCCGAAAAACTTGCAAAGCTAACCCTTTTTATACTATACAGGTATACCATACAGGTGTACCACACATACCTAGAGGTATACCACACCGTTGGTGTCTTAAAATAATTTCACAATTTGCCTTTTCTATTGATTTTACAATACTTCTAGTCTAATCTTATTTAATATTCAAATGTTATAGCCATATATAAAACCATTTTCAAGCTATGTAAAAATTAATTTCACATTTGCCTATCTACTTGTCCTAAATTTATTTTTTCAATGTGTCGTTATGTAATAGTCAGTAAATCCAATAATATTATTTTAACAAGCTATACAGTATGCTATTTGATATTGGTCCGTCATCGTTATTCATAATATTATTATGTTATTTCTAAACTCTCATAGGCATCTAGTTGCCTGTTGTTGTTAACTTTTCTAACTAATCTTAATGGACTAAAGTCTTATGGAATGCTTACGTTGTAAAATATGATGGTCGACTGCTGATTTTTCAGGTCTTCCATATTTTAAGTGTGCTATGTGTTCCTTATATCTTACTTTAATAGATCTTTTTGTCTGTCCATAATATTTTGCATCGCAGTCCTTACATTCAATTTCGTAAATTCCAGACTTTTCCGAATTCTCGACTTTGTCTTTTGGACTTCCCAAAAGGCTCTGTAGTGTATGACTTGTTTTAAAAACCACCTTCATACCTAGTTCCTTGAAAATCTTTCCAAAGTTCTTCGTATATTGGTGGTATGGAACTGAGATGTATGTATTTATCTTGGTTTTTGTCTTTTCTGAAAGTCGAGATTTCGTTCATTCTTAACCTAAACTTCTTCTTCCTTATTATGTCATCTACAATACCCCTCGAAAACCGTCAGTGGCTGCTATTTCCTGTATTGTACGTTTTTCTTTCGAGTGCCTCTTATGTATTAGAGGAAGAATCAAAAGACAATGCACAGTGGCCACAGTGATGTGAACTGTCAAGAATATACCTGTACGTGCTTGTTATTTCCTAAACATATCGTATTCTAACCCTTCATATTGGTTCCTCAATACCAAAAAGTCAAGAAATGGTAATTGTCCTATATTTTCTAATTCATACGTGAATTTTATTGATGGACATCTATTATTTGAAAAGGAAACAAAGTCCTCAATATTCGATATTTTGGTATCAAATATCGCGAAAATATCATCTACATACCTTAGCCAAATCCTAGAAAAATACTTGGACTTTTCTTTGGTTTCCATTTCGAATCTGCTCATGAACAGGTCTGCCAGGTAGGGGGACAAGGGGTTACCCATGGCCGTTCCTTCCTGTTGTTCATAAAGGCAACCTTCTACCTGGAACCGATTTTGTTTCATACAGAACGAATTCATTGATTTCGTTATGATTGAGATTATTTTTCTCTAGTAATTCCCTGAGGTATTGCAAAGTTTGTGGAATTGGGACGCTAGGTAATAAAGAACTAACATCAAAAGAAATCAAAATCTCACCCTCTTGCAGAACGATGTTTTCTGTATGTTGTATGTTCTCTTAAGAGTGTTTTATACTAAAACCTGATTCCGCAATAGATAAGCTATCAAATTCCTCGGTGAGGCACTTTGCCATTTGGTAGGTAGGAGCTCCAATAGCTGACTCGATTAGGCGCATTGATTTTCCCGGTTTGTGGATTTCTGGGAGGCAATATAGTTCCAACACCGTTGTGCTCCAAACTTGCAAGTTTCGTTTCAGTTGAGGAGTAAGTATATTGTCGTATTTCTTGAGGACGTCTTTTACTTCGGCAATCATCTTTGGTAACGGGTTCCGGGACCTGTATGGTATACCCGTATAGTATAAATAGGGTCAGCTTTGCAAGTTTCTCCAGTTTAATCTTCCTCTTGAAGATGATCACTTGGTGATCGAAACACGTGTCGAGGTGTTAAAAATAACGATTTGTTGTTGGGAAAAAACTCCAGTAATATTCATTACTACACCAAAGGTTCCTCATTGTTTATGTCTCTTCATTGACCTTAACTAGGCCTTTGATACTGTGAACCACCCTATATTCATATAAACATTAGAAAGGAAAGGAATTTGGGAGAAATATCTCAATATTTTAAGTTGTTATTCAGAAAGAGAAAAATGAGTAGTAAAAATAGCTGATGACCTGAGTGAACCGCAATATATCAGATGTGGTGTACTTCAAAGTACTGTTCTTGGTCCTGTTCTTTTCAACATTAATGTCAACGATGTGTTTGAAAAAAATGTACTTTCATAAATGACTGGTATTGCTAAATATTCTCAACTATCAATCCGGAGAAAACTGTACTTATCACCTTCAGTTGCAATAAATCCAGAAATGAACCATTCCATCAAATTTTAGTCAACTTACCTGAATGAACATTATATTTCGAATCTGTAAGAAGCATTAAATATCTAGGTGTGTATATCGATAATAATTTGAAGTGGAACTCTCATATCAACTCCATTATTGAAAAACTGTGTAAAATTATTCATCAATTCAAAATTCTTCAAAAATATTTGCCCACCACCAAATTGAAAAAACTGTATTGTTCTCTTGTTAAAAGTCAGTTGAAATACACTATTACGGTTTGGGGAAACGCATTTAGAATATATTTGAATTCTTTGAAAATAATCGAAAAAAGATTCATCCGGCTGGTTCTTAACAAACCACTGATATTTTCCTTCGATAGCCTGTATGATAATTCAAAATTGTTTGGAATTGGACTAAGTGTAAACTTCAGATTTCATTTCTGTAACTCAAAACCAGCTAAGTCAGAACACAAATATATTACATGAAATGGAAATGTACTCACCCATCCCTAGCTAAAAAAATAAATGTTTGAAAAAAATTGATGAATTTTATAATTTTGTACCTGAAACAATAAAATGAATAAATAATAAGCTTTTGATCAGGGTGGCAAATGGAACATGACTTCTTTGTATTTTTTTCATATTTCATTCAGTATTATAAATAGGTACAGTTCGCTGGAATGTTATGTAATGATACACTCTTGATGACTGTTTTTTTGTTAGGCGATGACCTTTTTTTAGAAACAACACAAATTATTCAGACAATGCCAAACGTCAACCACATTGGAAGACAAGTAATGATACGCCTCTGTATGTCAAAAACTGTAGCGGGCTCGCCATCACGTTTGGCGCTTGCTGTATGTTTATTGTTATAACGAAACAAGTACTTGGGTACTTACCCTTTACTGTTTCATTCATTCACTGATTATTTCAAAATGCATTTATATTTTGCATTCTGTACAGCCATTCATGAGCAAGAAAATCCTTCTGATTTCAGAATGGAGATAAATCAATTATGATATTGATTCAATGGTTTTCTGCGATCTGTAGGCAACAAACTGGTTTTTGATTCCAGCGGGGTGATACTAATTGTAATCTAATAATCATGATGACGGACCTCTGAAAATCGCCGGTTCCAAAATAAAGGTACACCAACCGTTTAGTTATTGACGTTATGGAATCGCATCACTCTGGTCTGGAAGTTTGCCCAAACCTTACTTGATCAGAAATTTATTTACTTCGGAAACCAACATAAATCCCATCAATTTTCAATTGCAGAGTCCGCGCATAAAACTCTTTAACGTTCAACAAATTTACAGCGCAATTTCAGCATAACCGCTGTTCGGAGTAATATTTAAAAGGAAGTTAAATTCTGTAACGGCATCAATTCCCCCATACATGAGACTCGTATAAATAGACAAGTGGTGGAGATTTCGCAGTATCGGGTTATTGCGATGCCGGTGCTGAGATTGATCGAATGAAATATCGCAACTCTTTATAATGGCGTTGCGGTTTGATTTGGTTTCGTGTTGGTGGTTTCACGCTTCTTTTGGTAATGGAACGGCTTCACGGAAGAATAAAATTGAGTTTGGATACTTACAAAAAAAACAACGTACACACTAGTTGATTAAATACTATACGGAGTTCTGTATTCAGGAAAAGAGCATATAGTACAAATAATCACACTCTCACAGGGCCGTCGCCATGGGGGGATGGAAGGGGAGCCTCCCCTCCCTGCTTTTTTGTTATGGATTTCGAAAGTTCAAAATACACAAAGGAAGATCGAATTGCAATTGCAATATTTTTATTTTGCAAGCACACCCGGACTGAAAAGTCCTTTACCTACGACAGAAAATGTGCTGCTCTAATGTTTCAATATCACTTTTGTGGAACGTTTTGTGTTGGCCTCAAAATGGGCCTCAGTTCCAGCGAAAACCTTTTCATCTGAGCGAAATTTCTTACCAATGAGCATTTTTTGAAATCTGCGGATAACCAGTAGTAGCTGAGTGCCAAATATGGCGAATATGGTAAGTACATGCGGAAACAATTAGAAGCCCATCTCATACAATTTTGCCATCGTTTTCATTGATTTGTGATACTGTGAATTGTTTTGATGTAGCAGTACTTTCTTTTTCTTCAAATGGGATCATTTTTCCACAATTTTGGTCTCCAAACTCTCCAACAACGCTATATAATATTCACTGTTGATGGTATTTCCCTTCTCAAGATAGTCGATGAATATTACATCACGCACATGTTTGTTCGAAGGTAGTTGACAATGTTTCTTGGTGCATCTCATTAGTTCGGTCTTTCATTATCTAATATGGTATATAAAAATGGATGTTTGTTAGTTGGTTGGTTGGTTGGTTGGTTAGTTGGTTGGTTGGTTGGTTAGTTGGTTGGTTGGTTGGTTCGTTAGTTGGTAAGTGATAAACTTCTACATCGCTCAACCGATCGTGATGATACTTAACATGTATAAGTGATTTTTCATAGAGAATCGAGATATGATATATTGAAATGACATATAGAACAAGTAATACGTTGGGAAAGTTAGTTGAAAATAATTAAGACAAAACATCCAAATTCGAGAAATCAGGAGTATACAAATTGAATTGTGGAACGTGTCTTAGGATATATATTGGTCAAACATTCAGGAATCGAATCCAGGAACATCATACGAGCTATGTAAATAAGAAAACAAATTCAAATCATCTTCTAGAGGAAAATCGAAGAGTACGAAATTTTGCACATAGAAAATAAATGTTTGAAACTATATCATTTGGAAGCAATGGAAATTTAACTTGAAAATTCAAACATTACAATGAATGACCAACTGGATTTGAATAGATCACCATTATTGAACTTGTTTTCTTAAAAACCGAGAAAAAAATTATCATTGATGTACATGTGAGGTAATATGCTTCAGGTGATCATAATTGAATAGGTGCAGGTAGGGGTTGAGGTAATTTTTTGAAGGAAGTCCCAATTATGGTTACCTGTAGTATATCAATAGTAGTGTAAGAAACAACTTGAAGTGTTCAAATCACTTGACAAAGCTACTGTGCTAGGGAAACATGTTGTGATATATTTTTCAAATAAAGTTTGTGAAGATCAAATCGTGAGGTGAAGTTTTTGAAATCACTGTATATGATTTTGAGAATTTATTCCTTCTTCAACCGTGACAGCGTAGCGTTATCACTCAACATTTCAAATACTATTTACTGTAAGTGTTATATTGATTTGTACATCCTTTTATTAGTTTGCTTTTATTTATTGAAAATACGACCCTGTAGATAAAAAACAAAATGTTTCAGATAGTTACTGATAATTTGTCAAAGGAAAAGTCATTAAAAGTTTATCCCAACTAAAAGTAGGATTTATTGGGCATTTCCGAGTTTGATAGTTATCAAGGAAACAACAGTAAGAATTAATCTTTTTACATTTCTGTGTTTGAAATTTCATGATTATGTAAATTATGATTCTATGTAATATTCTGTGAAATAAGAAAGCACTCATCGACGAAAATTAATTCATGAGTGTTGTCATAATCACTTAATCCATAAAACAGTTATTCTACCTGTCAGGAAATAACTGAGTGGAACATTTTTTACTCTCCATATATATTTACCCAAGTCAGCTATGCTAATTCTAGTTATATTCGTGAACGTGGGCGAACAAACATTTATTTAAACAGCAATTTCCCATTTCAACATCGCCTCGGGCAAAATAACAGATCCAGTCCCCTGGGCCTTGTTCACCTTAATTATTATACGTTCCTACATTTATATTCGGTGCATATGAAGGGCATTGAGGGATCGATATCTCAAGGAGTTTGTTACTCGAAGTAATTGCATCAATTTTTTATACTTATATTACACTAGCGACCCTCTCCGGCTTTGCACGGTTGGCAAAGCAAATATGCCTACATTCTGTGAAGAGCAGTGATGATGGACAAGTAGTTGAAACTTATGTTATTGACATCTAAGAATGTTTTTGAATAATTCAAGCAATCCAGGGGATGTGAAGTACCCTCATTATAAATCAACAGGATTTCAGAGCCCTAAAATTATCTTCTCTGGCCATTTTGTTCATTTGATTAATGCTGACAAAATTATTTCAACCTGTCAAAGACAAAATTATGGCTAAAAGTCACTCATTGATTCCCTATATATGTATCAAAAATAGACATTAACGGGGTATCTGAACATAAAATAAGTCCAGGAAAAATACTACATACCTGAAGTCTTTATGGCAACTAACGTATTTGATTTGAAAAGGATTAATATCGTATACATTTCAGATTTTGAAAAAATTGATAATGAAAGCTATCTTCGAAAGATATGCATATGCCATCGCGGACTTTTTTGTAAACCGGTAGAAAAACGATTATTAGTGACTAGGCTCATTTACATTTTAAATCTTAAAATGAAAAAAAACATATCCAAGTAAATCCAATGCTTCACAAGAGAGCCTCAAAGAAGCAGTTCAGCAAAAGGCGGCGTGACGTCACTAGATATATGACATGCGGAGCTGGCTGCATCCAATCCATTTTCCAAGAATATATAAGCTGTCGATATGAACAGCTCTAATAACAAAATAAACGAAACCAAAGTTTGTTTGAAGGTGGTTAACAATATTTCGTGGTGCACTTAATTAGTTCGGACTTCCATTGTCTAACATGATATAAATTAATTCGAAATCCCTGAAAGAATATGTAAAAAATTAAAAGAGATTAGCTGCAAAATAACAATTTTATCAAGCAAAAAACTGATATCACAATACAATAAAACACAAGCAACAACCAAAAAATCAAAAAAATTGAACTATTAACACGAGATGAAAATTAAAACTTTATTAACAAGAAATAAAAATTAAAAATAAAGATTCCAAACCAAGTTACTTCACAACGTTTTGATTGTTAGTATCCACAATCATATTCGGGTGATAACAGGACTTATTCCTCCGAGATCTAACTAGCTATATGTCATTCGAGTGATTTCTCCTATCCCCTATTCCCTCTCTTCGCTTCATAGGTTTTAGCGGAAGCTAACTGTTTGGCGGGAGTTGGTCGTGTTCCGTTTGATTAGAGGTTTCTATATACTTTCTATATTCTTTTGTTTCGAAAGAATTTTTTTTGTGTAATTCAATGTTTACATGAAGGTAGCTGTTTCAGGAGGGCTTTCTTCCAGTTTGTGTCTGAAAGTTACTTCTTTGCATGATCTACACATCCATGTATAGAGTTACTTATTTTAAAAGTGATTACTTCCTTCCTTTCTTTGGAAGATTCCCACATTTTTTGTATCAAGATGGAGTAGTAGACAGCCATACACTTTCTTTCCCTCCTAAAAATATAACTCCTTCAATTCAGGTTACTATATGCTACGTATCTCTACGCTAGCTTTGCTAAATGCTTTGTTGGACATCGTGTATGCCCCCACTTTGGATTTTCTCCTGAGCCAGTGTTCCTCCTTGTGGATGATTTCAGCTTGAGGCCACTTGATTTAATGTTGATGAGTCCAAACATGCTCTGATATTCCTGATTTGCTGGTTTCTCCTCGCTGTGTGTGTTTCTTGTGCTCGGCAATGCGAACTTTCAATTGCCTCTTAAGTTTCACCGATGTATGATTCTCCGCACTCGCAGGGTATTTGTTAAATGCAATTCTTGGAATCGCAGTCTGCGTTTGGTGGCCTGGTTTTCATGAGGTTGCTACGGAGAGTGTTCCCAGATCTGAAACAGGTTATGATGTTATACATAGACCTAATCCTTCTCATCCTTTCCGATAATCCTCTGATGTACGGAAGTACAAGTACTGGTTGTGGCGGTTTCTCTTCCTTGTGGAGCTCTTGCTGTCTTCTAAGTAAAGCCTGTTCCACCATCACTTTGGAGTGGCCATTCCGTTGAAGGTCATTTTTGATGATGCCTAGTTCCTTTTCGAGACCTTCCTTTGTATTACAGAGGTCAAAAGCACGGTTTAGTAGAGTCTTGATGATTCCCCTCTTAGTCGATTGATTTCTGGTGCAGATACTGTTCTCTGTGAGTGGGTTTTCGATATTCAGATATTTCCCATTAAGTGTCGGTCCTTTTTACCAATACGTCTAAGAATGTCTAAGAATACGTTGTGGACTTCCTTTTCCATTGTGAAAGTGATGGAAGGGTTCACGTTGTTAATGTGCTTCAGGAAGGTGTCTAGTTCTGCATTACCATGGTTCCATATTATGAAGTTGTCGTCCATGTATCTCTACCAGACCGGTGAAAGTGACGATCCCATTGGCAGTCCCTCATCTTGAGTAAAGAATCCGTCCTTCAGTTGGAAGTTGCAGTTTCGTAAACAGCATCCTTCCATGATTACTTGTATAGATAAGTTTGTTCTATCTTTCAGGTCCCTATCTTCGGATAGCTTCCTCCGTATGATTTAAAGTGCTTCTTCGATAGGGATGTTGGTGTAGAGGCTTTCCACGTCGAAACCGATCAGTTGATCCTGCTCTTTGACTTCGATTATCCATAGTGGTTCAACAAAATGTCGTGAATTTTTCACAAAAGATGATGTTTTTCCTTGCAGTGGTAGTAAAAATCTGGACAAGTTCTGGATGACTGAATTTCTGGAGATAATGATCAGTCTGAGCGAAACATCCTTCTTGTGGATTTTGGGTTTGAAAAATCTATTTAAAATCTGTTTTTCGGTGTTAACCGCACCCCTACGAACGACAACCTTCAGAAGTCAAAACTTGTGCGAGCTAAGGATTCACGAGGTCTTACCTTTTAACGTGTGATTCCTAACACGGGTTGGACGATAGTAAGTGAAGATCGATCGTTCAGACTAGGGCTTGAACCACCGACCAACACGGCAGTCAATTCGAGTGAGTGAACAAATCACCCACGCCGAACCGCTTGGCTACCGACCGACCATTTATTAGGTGGTTCATTATATCATATTAGACAATGAAAGTCCGAACTAATAAAAAAACCAAAGTTGACTATTTCCTCGAAAATATATGTGACACCAAGTCAATCAATATGTACTTCCTCAAAGAGGAAATTCTAATGAATGAGTCTCTCTGTAGATACGGTAAAGAATCGATGAATAGAAAAAACAAGGACTTCGTTAAATTTGAACAGCTTAGATGTTGAAGCGTGCAGAAGTCTCAAAACAGGTGATTTTCCTTGTACTCGTATTAGCACTGTTTATTACTAACTTTGTTCTTGAAACTCATTTAAAACCATCACTGGAAACCAATAATGTGACTACTACAACTACTCTAAAACAATTTCATTAGTTCGGACTTCCATTGTCTGATATGATGTGATTTGAAATCTCTGAAATAACGAATAAAAATTGAAATGTAAAAAATAAAAGGAATAGCTGAAGTTTCAGTAAGCAATTTCTGGCGTTTGTACCAATCATCATTTTTTAACGTTTATTCAGTACATACTGGAAATGTTCTGTACAGGGTGTAATATAATTACGTTAAAATACTCAAGTGACGTATTCCTGAGACAAATAAAAAAAAAGTCTTTATAAACTTGTATTCGGAAATGTATCGTTTCGGAGATATAAGGTGTTGAAACTGATTTTTTTTGTTCGATTTCAAAAATAACTTTTGTGAAAAATAAGTTATTTGCATGAAATTTAATTTGACGTGGGAAATCATAATTTCGTATTAATTTCCATGTTACATGTAGAGGGAGCTGCGTACGCTGTTATCATTTATTCCAAATTGCCCTAACTTTTTTGACAGTAAATTTTTGGTACTTCTCATTGAAAAACTCAATTTTCATCTATATCGATGCATATTACACCACTTACCTGGGTTTTGTCATGTTCACAGCAACTCGATTTAGCGCCCTAGAAGCTAAATAATACGCATGAATATATGAAATTTTAAATATCAGCGTTGTTGAGAAAGAGTATCATTTTTATTTGGAAAAGTTGTGGAAAAATACCAAAAGTTCACTGTCAAAAAAGTTAGAGCAATTTTAGATGAATAATGACTGCATACGTAGCGGCCTCTAGATGTTACATGGAGATCAATAAAATTATGATTTTCCACGTCAAAAAAAAATCAGGATAGGTACCAAATTTTGCGCAAATGATAATACTTCCTAAACTATAGCAATTACAGCGTAACGAATCATCTTGTTTGTATTCATATGATAAACGCGAAATAAGTTTTTTTCTTCAGTTTTCATCCTTTCGAAATTTTCGGTCATAAGAATCTACAATTTTCCAATTATTTACAGAAGTATCAAATCGGTTCTGTGAGACATTTGAAAATTTGCTGAAGGTGACAAAAGAATTACAAGCAACTATGAGATGAACATTTTTTTCCTCGATTTTTCTGAAAAAATTTCTGGAAGAAGTCAAAGATTTGGGTACAGAGCCGAATCAGCACCCCCTCTTGATTAAGTTGAAAAGTATGCTGCGTTAAAAATTTTTTTAGTCAAAAGTAAATTCAAGAATTTCATGAGAAGAATTCATTGGTCTTATTTACTGTTATGATTCAATTAACCAAAAAATTTCACAAGGGGTTCGAATACTTCAGAATAATCCATCAAAATCCTCCTGTTTCAAAATGATTAAACAGCTCGCCCGTTGTATAACGATCAAAATTTAATATAGGAAACATAAAGACGCATAATCCACCTGAACTCATTTTGAGCTCGAACGTCAACTGTTCCTCGCCATATTACTTCCCCGAACGACTTAATGGAAGTTTTTCCTAGAGGAAGACATGGAGTTACTGTTATTATCCATTTCCTCAGGGCTAACCAAGATGCAGCAATTCAGTTAATAAAAAGCGTTGACTCCGGCAAGCTTATATAAATTTATTGTCATTTCGATGCAGGAAGAAAATTCTCGTTGAGGAAAGTAGTTTTGGAAAGTCATAAAGGGAAGGTTGAAAACTCAGAGGACATCAAGAAACATTGACTTTTCCATAAAAATATCATTTCAAGAATGATTTCCCAGTTTCAAAATTCAAATTCTCGGCTTTTTGTGATATATCTGAAAATAAATCCATTGAGAGAGTAATACTTACCTGCCAAAAACATTTAAAAAAATAGCACTTGTCATGAGCACCCATTTATGTTCATTATTAGGTGAGCTGAAAGGTTATAGGAAAACACACAGATGGTGCCACTAGTATTGAATCCATTAAATTTCCAGTTGAACCTAACCTACAACAGACACGTGAACAAATTTCACATCTTTTGGATAACCATTTTGTGAGAACATTTCAAGTGAAGCTTCTTCTGTTAGTTTAAAGAAGATAGACGAAAAAGAATTTCTTGTGTTTTCGTCAGAAAAAATTGATTTTTGGTGGAAAGAAATACTGTTAACGCCATGGCTTGGTTTGAACATTATTCGGATTTTGCACCGTTGAGTAGTGGTTTGCTAAATTTGAACGAGAAATGAGCATCGAGGACGAAGCTCCAGAGGAAATATTACCAACGAGAACATAAAAAATCCAAGAAATAAATTTGGGTGACCGCAAAGTGGAGTTGATTGAGATAGCTGAGGCTCTAGAGATATCAAAGAAATGTCTTCGACACTGGAAGCCATCCCTTACTCTTGAATTCTTTAGAAGACATTGGCGTCCAGGGAAATTCACTGAAATTATCCGAAAGTTATCTCTCAAAGAGGAAGCAAGTAGTAAGAATTGACAACATACTGAATACCGAAGAAGATACCGAGTATGGTGTACCACAAGAAATCGTTCTAGGTCCTATTCTTTTTAGTATATATATGAATGGTTTATTTGCGCTAGAGAGTGGTGGGGATATTATAGGATTTGCTGATGACACAGCCATATTATATGAAGGCGAGAGCTGGATTTCTCTTAAGGAAAAAGCAGAAAAAGGCTTTGGTCGTATTAAAACCTGGTTAGAACACAAACTCCTTACACTAAATTTAGAAAAAATCAATTACATGACATTCACGTGCAACAAATCAGAACAATTTAGAGGTCTATATTCAAGGTCTACCCATCAAATTTCAACCAGTAGAAAAAATCAAATATTTGGGCGTCTTCTTTAATTGTCATTTAATGTGGAATCACCATATCACGTGTATTATTAAAAAACTACAGACAAGACTATACAGATTCAAATATTTGAAAAAAATACTGAAATATGACCAGCTGAAAACCCTGTACCACGCCTTAGTAGAAAGTCATGTGAGATATGGTATTTTGGGATGGGGCGACGCATTGAGAACGTACCTTAAGCCTCTGGAAACCCATTCAAAAAAGATTTCTGAGAATAATGCTGTTAAAAACAACAGATAACCTTCAGACCAGCTTTTTAGTGAAAGTTATGTCCTTGATCCAAGGCAATTGTACTATCTGAAAACTGGTTTGAAATATCATACTTCACGGAATCAGGTACATTGTTATTCATTCTATGTTTTTGTTTAACTACTTCAATGTATGTATATATGTGCCCTCACACCAAATTTATATCTCGAAACAAGTATTCACTTTCCTATCGAGCATCTCGTTATTTATTTGAGCTTTCAATTTGTACAGACACCCTCCTCTACAAACAGAAGATCTCTTCGAAGTGGGTGCCGCGCGAGTTCACAATCCACCAAAAACAATAACGATTTGATGATTCTGTTTCACAAAAAAACTAATTTATGCGTCGATATGGATGAAATATGGCCCCATTATCTCACACCAGAATCAAAACAACTGTCTCCTGAGGGAACTGCACGTGGTGAATCTACTCCAAAGCGTGCAAAGACGCAAGAGTCAGCTGGCAAATTTATAGTATCAGTATTTCGGGATGCGCCTGGTATAATATCCATCGACTATCGTGAAAAGGGAAATCTATCAATAGCGACTATTACATAGCGTTCTTGGAGCGTTTGGAGGACAAAATCGCGGAAAAAAGGCACCATTTGAAGAGAATGCATTGTGCCATAAATCAATGAAAACGATGGCAAAATTGCATGATTTTGACTCCGAATTTTCTCCGCATCCACCGTATTCTCCAGATCTGGCCCCAGCAACTTTTTCCTGCTCTCAGATCTTGAGAGACTGCTTGCTGGAAAGACATTCAGTGCCGATGTAGAGGTAATTTCCGGAACTGAGGCCTATTTTGTGGCTAAAGACAAATCATATTATGAAAATGGTATGGAGAAATTTTTTATTTCATATCAGCCTACGAATTTTTCAGTTCAAATATTCAGTTCCCGTTCCAGTGCATGCAATTGCTGTGAAACCAAAAAAAACCGCCTAGCCTTAAACTTTTTCGTTCATAAGAATTGTGGAATATAATCTCTACTAAAGTTACTCCTTATTCGCTTCCTTACTTCTTTCCTTAAAAAAATAGAGAAACCCGAAAAACCATCCATCACGAAACATGCCATAATGAACATCGAAAAGCATTTCCTATTTTCGAGGCGATACAAACAAGAAGTCAGCGAGTAGCGCAACATTCATCAGGCGAGGAGCTTTTCACAGATCCAGCGGTACATTCCATCACCTGTTCCCGCAAAGTGTATTCAAACACGAGCACAATGAACGGTTTCTTATTAAAATATCCCAACAAAAGGCTCCCCACAATGGGGTAATCCCCAACAGACACCTGTCACGGCCCTATCAGCTTCCGGCTGCTGACGTTTCCGTTTTTAATCTAGCAAATATTGTTTGCCATCGAGTTAGCTGTTGCAGCGTCCTTGGGCGCCTCGAGCGTCGTGACGACGTGATCTATCCCTGTACGTGTGCGTCGGGGAGATGCCACCCCCTTCGAGGGTGGGTTTCCAGCAAATTGTTTGATTTATTACTCTTCGAGCCTCGTACTTCTTTCATTGGTTCGTGATTAGAGACTGAAATATGGCCGTATTTTTGACAGCGCTTGTTGAAGGCCTAAGTCGGAAAACATCGTTATATGAATGTGTTCTGCTCAATAAAAACCTAAATATTACAGGACGGTGGGGAAACTGAGGGGTATTTTAGGTTAGTGTTTAGGTGAATAAAATGTTGTACTGTGCTATTCAAATTGGAGTACATGCATGACGAATTGTTTGGTAGCTGCTTCGAAGATTTTTCATAAAACACGTGTTAGTAGAAGAAATAACTGTAAAAACACTTACCCGATCATTTTAAGTCACTCAAAATATATTGTTGGAGAGTTCAATACAAGCTTCACAAAATGAAATAAAAGGTCTGACAGTGCTCGACGTGAATCTTTCATAGGTGATCTTATTATTGTTGTCCAAAAAACCTGAAAACATGTGTTATGGAATCCTCTACCGATATTTCAAGAATAGGAAATGAAAATATTGAATTGATTAATTTGACTGACCTTAGATGTTTTTAGGTTTCGGACAGTCCCTTGCTAGAACCTTGCTTTTGTGTTGGCCTTACGAAAGATACTAATCTGAATCGTTTTTGAATCCTGACCGTGAAAATCTCCTCGGTTTACTGCTTACTAAACAACCCACCATCCCAGCAATAAGCTGATAAAATAACGAACCTACAGGGCGGCTCTACTGATTCTTCTGAATTCAGAAATTTAAACCCTCACAGACGGATGAATCGAAATTCAACAACAGTGGTTGGTTTAACAGAGATATCCATTATAGGTGGAATAGTACAAAGAAACATTTACATAGGGAAACCAATTTCTAAGAAAGGTTGGGAATAAATGTTTGGTTGGGAATTGTAGGATCAAATATCCTTGGCCCTGTAAGATGATCATTTGAATAGTGAAATATATCTTGCCACTGAATATCCGCCATGAAATACAGTATTTTCAACAGAACGGCGCTCCTTTCCATAAAGCAGCAATAGTAAGGGAACTTTTAGATGAAATATTCCCAAGAAAATGGATTGAAAACAATGGACCAAGTAACTGGGCAGCTCGATCCCCAAATCTTACTCCTTTAGATTTATTATCTGGGGAAACAAAGAATAAAGTTTTTTCGAAACCAAGTAAATATATCGACCATCTCAAACAAAAAAAAAGGTGATGCATGTATCAATTTTACACCTATTATGCTTGAAAATTGCCACAGAAATTGTTCAAACCGACAACTTATGTGCATTCAACAAAGAGGTCGTCAATTTGAGCATTAAATGTAGTTTGCCATGATTTGCCGTATTGGTTTCATTTTTCCCTAAAGTTCATGATAAAATAAATTATTTTTCTGTTTTGATTATTGTCACTGCTGATAGCAGTTATTTCAAATGGAACGATATAAAAATATCAAATGTGATATACCCTTGAATTGTGAATTTATCGCTTTATCAATATATCTGATAAAAAATACATGTCCGTATTTAAAAAAAAAAGTTAATGGTGGCCATGTTGACACGAAACGTTTTATCGAATATTCAATACATCGTCATTGTATAATCCAAATACAATAACATTTTTCTTTTCCTTTTTTTGATATTCTCTGAAATAACAATTCCATTCGAACAAATCAAAAAACAGCATTTTTAGTTGTTTCCCCGTATAACTCGGTAAAAGCGAAAGCTTTCGTAAATTTTCTTCGATCACTATATTGTGCCCGATGACAGTTACCTTTCTTCCCATTCAATCGTGTTCGTAATGAAATGTCTTCCTATCTGTCACGGTTTAGAATATAGCAATGTTACCACATGATCAAATGTCCAAATTTCAGTAAAAAAATCGAATTAGTGGAATATTCATAAAACAATTGACGGATTGTTTTATGATTGGGACTATGAAAAAGATTAATATGATCAAATTAATATTCCATCAATGAAGGANGCGGTGGTTGTTCGTTTTCCGTTTGATAAGTGGTTTCCGTATGTTACGTATCTCTACGCTAGCTTGACTAAATGCGTTGTTGGACAACATATATGCAGCTTCTTTGAATTTTCTCCGAACCCAGTGTTCCTCCTTGTGGATAATTTCAGCTTGAGCCCACTTGATGTTATGTTGACCAAACGTACTCTGCTATTCCTGATTTGCTGGTTTCTCATCGCTGTGTGTATTTCTCATGCTCGGCAATGAGAACTTTTAATGGCCTCTCAGTTTCACCGATGTATAATTCTCCATACTCGCAGGGTATCCGGTAAATGCAATTCTTGGAATCGCAGTCCACATTTGGTGGCCTGGTTTTCGTGAGGATGCTATGGATAGTGTTCCCATATCTGAAGTAGGTCCTTATGTTATACTTGGACCCAATCCTTCTTATCCTTTCCGATAATCCTCTGATGAACTAAAGTACAAGTACTGGTTGTGGAGGCTTCTTTTCTTTGTGGAGCTCTTGCTGTCTTCTAGTTAAAGCCTGTTCAACCATCACTCTGGAGTAACCATTCCGTTGAAGATCGTAAGGTTCCTTTGTATTACAGAGCCCAAAAGTACGGTCTAGTAGAGTCTTGATGATTTCTCTCTTAGTCGATTGATGGTGGTTGGATTTCTGGTTCGGATACTGTCCTGTGTGGGAGGGTTTTCGATATACAGATATTTCCCATTATGTGTCGGTCCTCTTCACCAATACGTCTAAGAAAGGCAATTCGTTGTGGACTTTCTTCTCCTTTTATTCTTTCTTAATTTTCAGCTTGTGGTAACTTCTCAATTTATTTATTTTTTTTGTTGTTGCTTGAATGTTATTTCTTTGTGATCTCAGTTTTTTGTCGAATAAAATTGATATTTTTCGGTTAATCTTTTCAATTTCTTTCAGGGGTTTCGAATCAATTTATATAATATTAGACAATGGAAGTCCCAACTGATGAATTACACCACGAAACATTGTCAACCACTTTCAAACTTAATGTCAGACCCTTAGTACCATGCTTAGATAATTTTGAATTTTCTGTGATTTCTGTAGAAAGTGTCAGTCTCGAGAACAATTATCATTTTATTTTCATCATTATCATCATATAATCCGCTTCAACTCTCATTCTGATATCAACTATGCCAAATGATAATGGATAATGACGCCAAGGCAATCATTAATCAAACCCTCCAATTATCTGATAAGAACTCTGAATCTGGTATAACTGACTGTTCTGTGAACTTTTTTTATCATTTCAAAGATCTATCGAAAAACGTCTGTATCTGGAAAAAATCCCATTCAAATAAATTAATTAGTTGCCAGATGATAGCGGACGAAAGTTCCTAATGATCATTCGTTAGATTTTTCTCGCTAAGTGAAGCGATTGCTATATTAACTTTTAATTGATATCGAGTTACTCATAGAATTTTTAAAATTAATGAACTCTCACAAGTAACTTTCCGACTGCCACGGCAATATCGAATTACTTCGATATTTTGTTACGAAGGCAATTTCTTTAAGGAAATATTACTCCTCAGTGAATTGTGGCTGCCATTAAATGCAAGATTGTTCCTTAGAGATGAAAAGGAAAATAATACTGGGGCTTCTATTCAATAGTTCTGGAGAATGAGGTGAATATACAGGGTGTAACTAAATAAGTGTAAAACATTTAGTGAGGTGATTCCTCATCGAAAAAAAGATAGGATCTTTCATATAAAAAACTTCGTTGGAGCATCCCTTGTTAAGATACAGCCCCTTAAAGGGGGTACATGAAATTTGTATAACAATTTTTTTTCACAAGCACTGACATACTTACAATATTGAAATTAACTTGACGTTTTGCACTACCAAAAAAACACTTAGCCTGTAATTTATTTGGTTTACCCCATGGTTGTAAGGGATGGAAAACGCAACCCCTAAAATTTATTTGCAATGTAACTTTTTGTCGTATTATTTGTTTACCATTTAAAAATTTATTTACGATAGCCTGTTTCATTCTAAACAAAAAATGTCTCTTGGGTTTTTTGCNCCTCTGTAGTTTCTATCTAGTAAGTCGCTAATAGCGACTTACTAGATAGATTAGTTTCGTATTTTCGCATTTATGACAATGTATCTCTGTAGTTGTTCGTAAAATAATTTTTTGCTGCGAACTGGTTTATTTTGGGCAAAAAACACAAGAGACATTTTTTATTTAGAATGAAACAGGCTATCGGAAATAAATTTTCAAATGGTAAACAAATGATAAGACAAAAAGTTACATTGGTAATAAATTTTAGAGGTTGCGTTTTCCACCCCCTTACAATCATGGGGTACACCAAATAAATTACTGGCTAAGTGTCTTTTTGGTAGTAAAAAACGTCAGGGTAATTTCAATATTGTAACCTTTTCAGTTCTTGTGAAAAAAATTGTCATACACATTTTATGTACCCTCTTTAAGGGGCTGTATCTTAACAAGGAATGCTCCAATGAAGTTTCTTTATATGAAAGATCGTATCTTTTTTTCGATGAGGAATCACCTCTTTGAACGTTTGACACTTATTCAGTTACATCTTGTATATTTTTATTACCAGGAACAATCTTGTTGAAGTTGAATTGATCTGGATATTGAAACAATATCGCTGTATAACATTGGATTTTTGTACAGTTGTAACGTTGGTGTACTGAATGAATTCACTGTTGTGTTATATCCAAAAGTATTGATTTGAATTTAAGTATCTGATACTGATGAATTCTACTTGGAACTATTCAATATGAAACTATTTCACGTTTGTTAACTAGAATTTGAAAACTTTGGCACGAGCTCAAGCTATTGAAAACACATTTTCAGCACCAGAACACATTTGTAGTCAACTCCTGGTGATACTAACTTGGTTAGCGAAATGCGCATTGAGGAATAGTATTTTTGAGAAAAAGAGGTTTTGTCTTTCTACTTCTCTATTAAAAAAAGTTGGTATTCACAAAGAAAAGGAGAAAGAAAATAGTTTCAAAATGAACTGTTCACAAATATGTGAATGGAAAAGTCCGAACTGATGAAATACATCACGAAACTGTCAACCACCTTCAAACAAACATATATCATATTGTGTATGGTACTTCACTAGCGTTGACACGGTCGAGGCTTCCCATCTAGACGGAAGTTCGAAGTCTGTTGGAACCGTAGCATTGTCTGGCGAAAAATTGAAACGAAAAAAATACCAAAATATTGATAACAACCATCTTTTCCATCCTGTAGCGGTTGAAACTGTTGGTGTTTATGGCCCGGAGTTGAAAAGGAGAAAGAAAATAGTTTCAAAATGAACTGTTCACAAATATGTGAATGGAAAAGTCCGAACTGATGAAATACACCACAAAACTGTCAACCACCTTCAAACAAACATATATCATATTGTGTATGGTACTTCACTAGCGTTGATACGGTCGAGGCTTCCCATCTAGACGGAAGTTCGAAGTCTGCTGGAACCGTAGCATTGTCTGACGAAAAATTGAAACGAAAAAAATACCAAAATATTGATAACAACTATCTTTTCCATCCTGTAGCGGTTGAAACTGTTGGTGTTTATGGCCCGGAGTCTTTGTTATTCGTTCATCAACTCGGAAGGAGAATTGGCCAAGCAACGAAAGATCACCGTTCTACTTCTTTTTTGATGGAAAGAATTAGTATTGCTATTCTACGTGGTAATGCTGCTTTGGTCCTTATAAACTATTACTTCTTCATATAATTTTGATGAGATCATGCATTGCCCTAATTTCAGTACTGAACTGAAATCTCTTCGAAACAAGCCAAAATATATGAATATTCATCAGTCTCCTATCAAGGTTAATTCACAAGTGATTAATCTACCTTCTTTTTCAGTGCGGTTAATGGACTTAAGTCATTTTTGTCCCTCAAATATGAGTTGCACTCCTTGTGATTCTGGTTTTCTTTCAGTGGAAGAGCTTCATGAAGCGAGAGCAGAATAGATCCCTCTATACGAAACCCTTCTGTGATTGGAAGGATCGATTGCAGCTTGAGAAATGGTTCTTATGCAGATTATGTGAAACATGTTCTTCCTTACGAATCAGTAGAAAATTGTCCTGAGAATTTTGAGAAGAAAACGAGATTAGATGATTCAGGAAACACTTGCTACATGAATAGCATTTTACAAGTATTGTTTGTGATGAAAACTTTCCAGAACGAGGTTTTAATGATGAACGAGAACGAGAATGTTTCCTACTTATTCACCAAACTCGAACACCTGTTCATGCAGCTGCAATTCCGTAAGAATGTATCATCTCTCCCACCAACCGATATCCTGGAGTATTTGAAGTCCACTAGATACTCGTTAGGACAACAAGAGGATTGTTCCGAATTCTTGGGGTTCTTGTTGAATACTCTTCGTGGGCAAAACAATAGCAGAATCAATACCCCTGATCGCTCTGGATTAAATGATTCCAGGAATGATTCCTGGAAAAATCCTCACTTGTTTACTTTGTAGTTAATGTGTTCAAAAGGTAGCAAAAACGTATGTGGATTTCTGGAACTGAAACCAGTCCGTGCAGAGCTCATTGTTCAATCATCTGAAAATGGAATTTCCAACAGGTGATGAACAAGTATTGGTGAGGCACCAGTTAATCTATTAATAACACTGATGATCTTCAAACAAGACTCAACCTCTGACGGAAGCACCAAACTCTTTCGAAGGTTCGGAATAGATGAACACTTCAATCTAGCAGACCACTATTATAATATTCATGCAGTCATTATTCACTGTGGTTCTGGCGTTGAATTTGTTCATTATTACGCCTTGGTCAAAGACGAGACACCCTACATATTGTTTCATGAGGGAGAGGACATTGGCAAATCAAGATCTTCAGATAATGTGATGTTGCAGGTTTTTCGGGGTTTTTCTGCATCTGAAAAAGCAAATGCGCCACTGGAATCAAAGAAGTCGCCACGGAGCGCCAATTAATTTTCATTGTTATTTTTATATTATACCACATTGAAATCTTTTCTTGAATTATTCAATTTTTAGTTTTTTCCTTTTTTTATCATAAATGAATTACAACCTTGCTCAGCACATAAAATGTAATTAAACAGTCTCGAGACTGTCTGGAACGAACTCAAAAGTTTTATGATTAATCGGTTATTTATCGATTCACTCTCCTTGAGTTACTCTCAATAATATCAATATATATCACCGTTGATATCTCCGAGATTTGTTTGGAATGCGATCAGTCATTTCTCCGATTGGAGAGATATAAATCGTATTATCTCTTTCCCTCAACTCTTGGAAGTGAATTTGATAACTTCTGTCGTTTATTTTGCTCTCTATATAGCCAGGAGTTGAATCCCAAAGGAAAAAGCCCAACTTCGGATGGTAACTTCTTCACTCTGTTGTTAATGAAGTTTTCCCAACGTAGAGATGGACGTCAAACTGACCTCGGAACTTCGGAAATTTCACCGGCCAAATTCTAGGAAATTTATTATTCAGTAGAAAAACATAAAGTCGTAATCTTTTTCTTTCCTTCCTTCTTTTTGGACACTAATTGAATGGAGGGCTGGATGTTAGCGTCAATGTCTGTTATATTCTAGACAAGAAAATTCTCTTCGGGAGATTTTGCTTTCAGTTATTCGAATGCTATTGACAGCAAATGTAGGTTCATTTCTAGGCTGAAACGATTTGAAGATGTTAAATTATCCCTGTTCAATACAAATGAAATCTGGTCAATCAATTCAAATCCGAAATCAAATTGAAAAGCGACATTTTGATATATTGGAGATCAAGGTTCAGTTAATATGATTCTGAGATGAAATAAGTCAGTATGATGAGATCTATGTTCTACTCATAACCAATCGAAGATCTAAATTTATAGGATATTCTCTGTCTTTGACTGATACCATATATGATTTCAAAACATGAGTTCTGAACCTTCTGTAATGTTTCTATTCAGCCTCCTGAAGTTTGATCCATAACAAGTATCAGCATAATTGAGGTTTAAGAGAACTAAACTCTTTTTGAAGAATTTTTTATTTCGGTTTTTCCTTCTTGTTGAAAGACTGCTTGCGTTCAGCCTGTTCCCAAGAAGGACAAGAAAAATCTTCTAAATAACTACAGATCGGTCGCGCTTTGCTATCAGTTTTATAAAAAATGATGAAGAAAGCCGTGAATATTGTTTTTTTGAAACCTTTATGTATATATTTTCGATCAAAACCTTCCTGTTATTCTCTGTTCTTCCCCAACGAAACCTCAGTTTTTGAAGAATTCTTCGTAGTGACGTTTCGAATGCGAAAATATTGAAATCCTCTTCAATGTTTTGCTCACCGGATATTTTCTGTCTTATGAAAATCATGAATCATACTGCAAAAATTCATTATGTATAAAGAGGTAAAAGCAAACCACTCAAAACATACCATTTTGAAAAGTATCCGATATTTATTAATACAAAAATCATCAAACTATCATTGATTTGAGGATATTGAGAACAGCATCATAACTTTTTATTGAAATTCCCGCTTCCCTCATCAATTTCAACAAATTATTAAACGTTATCAGCTATTCATAAAAAAAAAATTATCCAATGGTTATTCAATATAAATTAAAGAATCAAAGAATTGGTTACCCTGAACTCAATGAATATTATTGGAATGTAATTCAAAGTTATTCACCTGTTGCTTGCGATATTAAACGTTTTTTCTCATCTATTTCAAAGTTATTGAATTGGCTTATTAATTTATCATTCAACTCACGACTCAACGTATAAATCAACGCTTGACTCAAGAATATTCTCTACTGGTTGACTTGAGTGGGCGGAGTCTTTCAACACAGAACGATTTAACGTTTCTACGCTGACTTATTCTAGTTGGCGTCGATTATACGTGTTTTCGTCTCAAAGTTCATCAATCAGTGATTCATCAGATCACATCGAGGAACTAGGTATAAAGGTGGTTTTCAAAATAAGTCATACACTACAAATACATTTAGGAAGTCCAAGAGACAAAGTCGCGAATTCGGAAAAGACTGGAATTTATGAAATTGAATGTGAGGACTGCGATGCAAAATATTATGAACAGAAAAAAAGACCTATTAAAATAAGATATGAGGAACACTTAGCACGCATGAAATATGAAAGATTTAAAAAATCTGCAGTCGCCCATCATATTTTACAACAAAACCATTCGATAGACTTCAGTTGTTGGGATTAGGCAGACAAGTTAACAACAACAGGCATCTAGATGCCTATGAGAGTATAGGAATGAGTAAACATATTAATATATTGAATAATAATGGTGGACCAATAGCTATTAGTAAACTTTATAGCTTGTTAAAATAATATTTCATTTATTAGATTCACCTGACTATTACATAAGGACACATTGTAAAATTAATTTAACACTAGTAGATAAGACAATTTGTGAAATTAATTTCATGAAGCTCAAAATATTTCAACTATTAGATTTACCTGACTATTACATAAGGACAAATTGTAAGGTAAAATTGATTTAAGATAAGTAGATAATGCAAATTGTAAAATTAATTTAAGACACTCAAGACCCAGGTACCTAAAACATGTATCTATGGTATAAATAAGGATAGATTTGTAAGTACGATTAGTTTGATCTTCCTCCTGAAGGTGATCACTTGGTGATCGAAACACGTGTCGAGGTGTTAAAATAACGGTTTGGTGTTGGGAAAAAAACTCCAGTGATATTTAGATCACATCATACCCATTTCTACTAAAATTATTCAGACGATCCTGTTTGCATGAAATTCCAGAAATGAATATAAAACCATCGTATGTATGAACCTAGAATTCACACTGTATGGAACAAGCCAACTAGCAGTTTCGGAGGCCTTGAAATTCACCTTCACCTAGGGAACTTCAAAGGGCTAATTCGGTCCCTTCTCCACATCCGCGAAAACTCATTTTCCTGCTGTTAACACAACGCCTAGGAACTTTCATCCCGTAACATAACTTATCCGAAATTAGAGAGTGGAAAGCTCTCAAACAAACACGATCCATTTGCGTTCCTGATTATAGCACCAACGACTTTTCCAGCAAATAAACCATAATACCAAGACCAGATATCATCTCAGTCCGCGATGTAAACCCGAAACCTGTTATAAATTTTCGCAATAGCGTATAATTATTTGAACATAACGTACAATTTCGCCAGATAAAATAAATCAAGACGGAGCCACAGCGCAACTCCCACCCTGACAAGTGTTATTAAACAAAAGGAACACTGCCCCACCTCCTTAGAAAAATAACGAACTACCTTTCATCAGGCGCGGTATACACACGTACTTCCGGGACGGCAATAAAGTGGGTGGGCGTCGGTTCCGGTTGACAGATATCACGTCTTATCAGCACAAGTGGATATCCAGAGCCTGGCAGTCATATGCTAATGTATCGACACTGGCTGCTGATTTATTTATAAGGTGAACCTTGTTTGCGTTGCTTCTGATCTTTGATCTCGGGAGGAGCGCACGGAAGCAATAAGGAGGTCGATAGATTGTAAGGATACTTGATAACGCCAGCGACGAAGGATATTGTGACTTCAGTTCGTGCATACCGATGTAATGCCATCAGGATTATACATCTGAAGATCCGCATTTACAGAAACCTTCAACACTTCACTGGGAAGATACGTGACTTGAATCACAAAATTTGTATACAGGGTATCCGAAAATTCAATAGTGACTTGCATTTGTGAATAAATCGAAGAGTTTTTGTATAAAAGTGTATAATCATAAATTCTTATTGCAAAGCGCCTTCGATATTCGTCATCATCAGTGCTCACCTGGCAGTAAGTGATCTAAATGATCACTTTTTGAGGTTATGAGTTTAGGAAAAATCATTGTTGATTACTTACTTGTCAGGCAACAGGAAGTATCGAAAACGAGGCCATAGTACATTTGTAAGATTTGATTTATATAAAAGCATTTAGCCTAATAACCAACGTAATACATGTTAGAGATTGAGGCTATGTGGTTTGGTCAAAGTATGATATGAATGAAGGGCAACTTGCGACAGAATGTGACAAGTCGAGTGTCATGTTAAAATAGTGGTACCAACTTGAGGAGTGATCCACTATTGTTTTTTTTTGTTATGGATCACTCCTCAAGTTGGTGACACTATTTTAACATGACACTTGACTTGACACACACACCCACATCACTTTTTTTTAACTGCTTCAAATACACACTTTAAAATAGTGAGTACTCATTCAATAGTTGGTGAAACAAGAAAATTTAAGGGCAAGTGTTTGAATTTCTTGCCACCATTCAATCTTGCAGAAATGAATCACAAATTGGGTTACCCGTGTTAGGAATCACACGTTAAAATTTATGACCTTGTTATTCCTTAGCTCGCATAAAATTCGACTTCTGAGGGTTGTCGTTCGTAGGGGTGCGACAGCTGGTTGACAACGAAACAGATTTTTTAACTGATTTAAACTTAGTCGTCTGCACCAATCAATATGTCATATGGAGATAAGATCCTTCGAATGAAGAGAAAGAGCAGGATGCTTTCAAATATAAATAAATCATATCGATTTGAGTTGAAAACGAGTTATGAGAAAGCAACGAACAAGTCATGAAATGTGAGAAAGACGAACAAGTAATTAAACAAAGATTCGTCGAACCGCTAGTAAATGCCACAGTAGGAAACTTTCACTTTCATCTAATGACAATGAAAAGTGGACAATTGATTCCAACTAATTATATAGGCTTCAAAAAGGCTTTCATTTCCTGAATAAAAGAATATCAGCTAATATTGATAATATAATTCAGGGTATCATTTGATACAGAAGGTGAAATACAATAATTTTTTCACGCTAGTCGATTCAAAATGATTTTTTTCACTAAACTTGAAAAATTGTTATCCCTAAGTGAATGTTAATCTCGACGGTAAAGGAAAGACTGTATTTTTACTGAAAGTGGACAGTATCAGTTGAAAAAATTTACATTTGGACTATGTAATGCTCCAGCTACTTTCAAAGGATTATCAGAACTAGTTCTGAAAGGTTCATCATGGAAAATTCTCCTTTCTTGTGCAAATCTGGTAATCGTAATGATAAACATTTTTTATGAACACCTTCATATATTTTTTATGTCAATAATTTGGTTAACTAGAAATTCACTATATTCCTCAAACACCTCTGTTATTCCATTTGGATTCCGAAACGAAACATCGGCTACGGCAGCAGGAAGTTGCATATCTTGATGAAAAAGGTTGGAGATTTGTCTGGAGAACTGCGTTTTTGTATAGTAAACTTCTTGAGAAAGTTTTCCAAATGGATTTAATCTCCAGCGATTCAAATCCAATGTGAATCGCTACTTTCTTACAGGCACCGCTCCAAGAGTGCCTTAAAGATTATCCTGTAGTGCTTGTGTTTTGTCGTTACAGAAAAAAATTGAGAATAATTAACTTTTCAGCAATTACCAATATGGATTCAGAAAGTCGCGTTCAACAATAAATGCAGGGTTAGACGTCGTGTCTGGTGTGATTCAGGAACTTGAACAGGGCAATCATACTGCGGTGCTGCTTTGTGACCTGTCAAAAGCGCTCGACTGCATCTCAAGTTAAATTGGAAACATTGAACTATTACGGAGTCAGAGGTATTCCGCTTCACTTAACGAGAACCTATCTTACTAATCGTCAACAAGCAGTAATGCTCAAACTTAGGGTTATGGTATCAGTATTTTGGGATGCGCATTTTCACCAACTATCCTGAGCTACATTGCGTTATTGGAGCGGTTGGAAGACCAAATTGTGGAAACTCGGCCACATTTGAAGAAGAAAAAATTCTGTTTCATCAACGCAATGCACCATATCACAAATCGATGTAAACGGTGGCAAGAAATGCATGAACTGAATTTCTTCCGCATTCACCATATTTTCCAGATCTAACCCCCGGCGACTTTTTTCCGTTCTCAGACTTCAAAAAATTGCTCGCTGAAACGAAATTTGAGGCCAATTTTTGTATCGCCCCCGAAGGCAACTATATTGAAAAATAAAATCAAATTTCAGAAAAAAAATTGTTTTTTTCTATGTCAGCCTACAAAATTTTCGTCCCAACGTTATATTTAATCTGGTCAAAACAATAATAAACTTTCGTCATTATATTGATTTCGAAGAAATTTGCTCTTTATGAAACATGCATCACCCACAACACTTCCATTGTCTAATATAATATAAGTTGATTTGAAATTTCTGAGAGAAATTGAAAAAAATAACCGAGAAATGATAATTTCAGTAAAGAAAAACTGAAATTACAAAGAAATAACATACAAGCAACAGACAAAAAAATAAAAAAATTGAAAAGTTGATACAAGCTGAATATAAAAAAACATTATGAACAAGAAATGAAACTAGAAATTGAAAGATTCCAAACCAAGTTACGTCACGACGTTTCGATTGTTAGTATCAACAACCGTCTTCGGGTGATAAGTGGACTTATTCCTCCGAGATCTGACTATTTATAGATCATTCGAGTGCTTTCACCTCTTCCCTTTTTCTTCCTCACGCTCCATTGGTTTTAGTGTAATAGTTTGTTTCGAATTATATACTTACAGATGTTAAAAAACTGGGGATCCCAGCAAAGGCAAATAGAAAAATATTTCGTTACTACTACTTCGTCTCGGTACGTGAAAATCTAGTTGAGATAACAAATCTGGGCAGTCAACTAGATTATGAATCAATTTATATATGAAGATACAGGCATAATATGTTCTTCTGTTTTCTAAGGATGAAAGGGCAAATCTATTTAACAACACTATTATCAATTACTTGGAATGGGTAAGCTCCATCCAGTTTGTAAGCCATGTATTTCATAAAGATTCTTCGACAAAATTCGAATTGCTGTATATGCACATTCTATATAGGTGACCATATTAGGGAGCCATACTCCAGGCTAGATCGGACATATGCATTAAAAAGTGTTATAAAACATTATTGGTTTTGAAAGTCTCTACACGTCTTGAAAATAAGGCCAAGCATTTTTTGTGCCGATGTGATTTGATTAATTTGGTACGTGAAGCTAAGTTTTCTATCGAATATGATGCCCAGATCTTTAGTTTCTATGCTTTGTTCTGATATGACGTCATTTATTGCATAGTCAAACTGTATATTGTTGTGCTTGAGGGTGTATTTCATAAATTTACATTTTTGAATACTCAGTTGAAGCTTGTGTGGTTTGCACCATTCATGTATCGAATCAACTTCTTTCTGCAGAATAAGATAGTCCTCGCTTAATTAAATGGGTCTGAAAATCTTCAAGTCATCAGAAAAGAGTGATATGTTACTAGAGATATTTAAAACAATATCATTCATAGACAAAGAAAATAGAAGTGGAGCTAGATTACTTCCTTGAAGATCACCACTAGTTGAAATAAATTCTGTTGATTTGTATCCTTTGTATTCTACAAATATCGTACGATTCTGAAGATAAGACTGTAGTGAATTCTACGGTTGATTATCGTAACCAACAAAAGAACGTTTATGCAGTAGAATTTGATAGTTCAATTCATCAAAGGCCTTAGAGATTGTATAGATTGTATAGATTGTATCCACCTGTAGCTGTTTATCTAAAGCAGCGCTGACCGTTTGTGTAAAACACATGAGATTAGTTATTGTTGAACGTTTATTGATGAAACCATGCTAATGTAAAGTTATACTATTTCTCACTTTAGGAGAAAAATGCTGTTATACAGAGACCATCTCAAAGACCTTTGCAAAGTTGGACAGAATTGTTACGGTTTGAATGTTATTTGGAGCCCCTGTTTTCAGTATTGGACATATTTTAGATATTTTCCATCTATCGGGAAAACACGCAGTCTTTAAGGCCATGTTAAAAATACAGAGGACTGGATCATCCGGAAGAAGGAAATAATAAGAGCAGATAGTTGTTGGTTTACAGATGGATTAAAAACACCTTCCGGTTCTGGTGCAGATGTTTTCAGTCGCAGACTCAGGACAGAGATATCAACCTGCCTAGGAAATTTAGGCTCTTGGATTGTGTGCGAAGAGATTGGAAAAATCCAATCTCATACACAAGTCAATAAAAATTTGAATTGAAAGGGTTATATTTTTTTTGGGAAAAATATTCTCGGATAGTCAAGCGGCGTTGGAAGCTCTTGGCTCCTACCAAGCAACGTCTTGATTGATAGCAAATTGGCGAAAACGACTCTCCTCGTTAGAAAAGCTCAACAGGTTGCCTCTGGACTGGATTTCTGGCCATACTGGCCTGAATCGCAATGAGCCTGCTGACTCCCTTGCAAAGGATGGTGCTGCAAGCAGCTTTATCGGAACAGAACCTGTCATTGGCATCGATTTAGGCTTTGCCAAACAAAGATTAAACACCTGGATGACATGAAGATTTATGGGCGTCTGGATGAATCTTCCAGGATTAGCTCACTACAAGGCGTTCATTCACCCTCCGAAGCTCGATACCAAATAGTTGTTGGACTACAGTAGAAATGAACTACGATGTTTAACAGGCCTTCTAACAGGTCACTGTCATTTTAATCATCATATGTAGAGACTCGGACCGTCGGAAGACAGTGTGTCTCGCCACGTTGAGAAGCTAGGTTTATTTGGTCGAGTGTGAATAGTTAAGTGTTTAGTGTAAGTGTTGAGTATTAAGTGTGAAAGTTAAAAGTGTTTTGCGTGTTTGGCGAGTTTCTGCTATTGAAAAAATGGATCAAAGAACTTGCATCAAATGTTGTGTAGAAAATGAAATAAACTGTTCTAAAATACTTGAAATCAACAAACACATCAACAATCGATGGAAATGTTGAGAAAGTGATAAAAATTGTTATGAAGAATCTTCAAATCACTATTGAATATATTGCTGAAGATGTCGGCATATCGGTTGGCTGAGGCCATGCAAGTTTTTTGTGAATTTTGTGTATGAAACATGTGGCAGTGAAGTTGTTTCCAAAATTGCTGAATTTTGAAGAAAAACCGTCGTATGAGTACCGCTCAGAAATTGTTGATTGACGTTGAAATTCACATCATTTTTTGAACAGAAATCGGATATTATTGTATATGAGATTTGACTACCTGCGAAAAATCAAGAAAGAATCCGTTTCCCTACACAATTTTTTTATACAGTATTTTCCAAAATCTTTTCTTCAGTATGTATATATTCTGTTGAAAATACAAGCAGTTTCTTTGGCAGTTGTCCCATATCTATCACCAGGATGACGAAAGTAATCAATCCATATTCTTCTGTTTACAAGATCATGGTTACAAATATGAAGTGTACAATTTATCTGAGAAATAAAGGCGATTATCATTATTATCAGTATTATTATCATCATTGAATTGTTTGATAAGTCTACACACTTCGGAGATTTTCGAAAAAACACAATCATTGGATTTCGCTCAAAATCAAACTTTTCCGAATTCTCAATTTTGTCTTATGGACTTCCCAAAAGGCTCTGTAGTATATGACTTGTTTTAAAAATCACCTTCATACCTAGTTCCTTGAAAATCTTTCTAAAGTTCCTCGTATATTGGTGGTATGGAACTGAGATGTATTTATCTTGGTTTTTGTCCTTTCTGAAAGTCGAGATTTCGTTCATTCCTAACCTAAACTTCTTCTTTCTTATAATGTCATCTACAATACCCCTCGAGAAACCGTTAGTGGCTGCTATTTCCTGAAAATATCAGTTTTAGGTCAAAATTCGATTGTTGTATAGGTAATTTGGTTTGATCAAATAGCATCTCAATTCATTCAACATCTTAAACGCTTAGGCTTTGCATGGTTTCTATGGCAGAAAAAATTAATGCATTGCTGAAATACATTGAGATCTGTCAGACGTTTATGAAAATATCAAAGATGTATTCAAATAATGAAAGGACTGATACGCTATTTAGTTATGCAAAATCGAATAGAAATACTCTTTTAGCAAGGAATATATATGTTGAGCTATACCCGAATCGTCGTATTCCGAACATCAAAATGTTCAGACCATTAGAAAGAAATTTGAGGGTCTAAGGTGCATTTGACAAAAAGAAAACAAGATAATTTATGGTTACTGAAAGTGTGAGGAATCGAATAAATGTTATGGGTAAACAAATATCATCACATAAAAATTCATACAGTGAAAACATATTTTTTTCAAATTTAAGATTGGCCAGTTACAAAAATTATGCTAATCATGATTGTTCTTCACGAGAAATTGCCCACGAAATGGGTATTTCCGTAAAAGCCATCAGAACTAATTTAGAAAAGAACAAATATTAATGGTACAAGATACGCAAGTTCATCACCTCAATGGAAGGGATTACCGACGGAGAGTACGATTTGCGAAGTGGTTATGACGTAGAAACAGCAAAGTTGGAAATATTCGTAAAAAAATAATATGGACGTATAACCTATCTTGGTATTTATGTAATTACCCAAAGGTAGTTCACCCCAGCCTAGTCGATTACTGTCGGGGCTGGAAGTGGGTAAGGAAAATATGTTTTTTTTACAGTCGAAATAGATTGGAAGAAAAGTATGCCCTGGGACGCCTACTGAATATCCGCCATGAAATACAGTATTTTCAACAGGACGGCGCAGCAATAGTAACGGAACTTTTAGATGAAATATTCCCAAGAAAATGGATTGGAAACAATGGACCAATTAACTGGGCAGCTCTATCCCTAGATCTTACTCCTTTAGATTTATTGTCTGGGGAAACATAAAGAATAAAGTTTTTTCGAAACAAAGTAAAGATATCGACCATCTCAAACAATTTTATCACCTATTATGCTTGAAAATTGCCACAGAAATTGTGCATTCAAGAAAGAGGTCGTCAATTTGAGCATTAAATGTAGATTGCCATGATTAGCCGTATTGGTTACATTTTTACCAAATGTTCATGATGAAATAAATTATTTTTCTCTTTTGATTATTTATATTGGTTATTTCAAATGGGAGAGAAGTTAATGGTGGCCATGTTGACACGAAACGTTTTATCGAATATTAAATACATCGTCATTGTATACTTCAAATACAATAACATTTTCTTTTTCCATTTTTTGATATTTTCCGAAATAATAATTCCATTCGAAAAATACGAAATATAGCATTTTTAGTTTCCCCGTATAACTCGGTAAAAGCGAAAGCTTTCGTAAATTTTCTTCGATCACTATATTGTGCCCGATGACAGTTACCTTTCTTCCCATTCAATCGTGTTCGTAATGAAATGTCTTCCTATCTGTCACGGTTTAGAATATAGCAATGTTACCACATGATCAAATGTCCAAATTTCAGTAAAAAAATCGAATTAGTGGAATATTTATAATACAATTGACGGATTGTTCCTGATTTACAACTTTTTGGGACTATGAAAACGATTAATATGATCAAATTAATTTTCCATCAATGAAGGAAATTCCCATTAACTCCGGTACCTTTTTGTTTAAAGTCCTTTCTTTATCATAACCTCTTTTATATACTAACCATGAGATTTCTTATCAGTTGTGTTTGCACAATGGCAAATCGGACAAAAAACGGGAATGCATCACAGGCCTTTCAGTTTGAAACATATCAAACTATCACATTAAATTGAATTTTTCATCAATGAAGAAAATTCCCATTACTTTTGGTACCTCTTTGTTTGAAGTCCTTTCTTTATCATAACCTCTTTTATATACTAACCCTGAGATTTCTTATCAGTTGTGTTTGCACAATGGCAAATCGGACAAAAAACGGGAATGCATCTGGCCTTTCAGTTTAAAACATATCAAACTATCACATTACATTGAATTTTTTTTCCAATTGAAAAAGTCGTTAAACGAGAGTCAAAATTTGTACAACATTGTGAAAAAGAAACATAAATCCACCGTTTCATACTCTGTTTCATTTTATAGCGCCTCTGCAAATGAAACGTTCCGCAGAAATACCTCAAAATCCCCACTCGCGAGTTATTTTCAACATCATTTTTCACTCCAGTAGAAGTATATAGTGCACGTCAAACTAATATCTCCGGGGTATAAAGTTCCAGGATTCTGATTGAAGTAAATGAAGAGCAAATGGGTTTAACGTCTTGAGGGAATACGGTGCATGTGAATGCCATTCCGGCGACACCACACACCGTATAAAGCACAGAAGAAGCTCCGGAAAAATGTCAGGAAAGGTATATTGGAGGTGACAGCGAACAGAGGTCAACCTCAGTCTTCGAAGAAATCGCAGTGGATGCCCATAGGGAATAAAAATGCTTATCGGTGCCAAGACGTCTCTGATTCAACGTCGGCAAATTGACAGGAAACATTTCGAAATGTTCGATGCGGAGAATGGAATTTCAAAGAGGGCACGGTGGTACGGAAAAAAGAGTGAGAGGTTCTGCATCGAATACAAATGCAGGCAAGTGATAAATACAAGTTTATCACGTGACAAATGTTATTTTCGCAACTGAATGTGACAATAAGATACACTGGTATGAAGGAATACTCAAACCTGGTGCAGTTCTATAGCATAACTTATATTTTGTAGTTGAGTCAGGCTCATATTTATAGTCATTTGGTCAATTGATCGCACACGAACTGATAAACTCATCAACTGGTCAGGCTCATTGGTATAGTCATAGGCAACTGATCAATCGGTCAGGGTTATAGTCATAGTCATAATCACAATCATGGTCATAGTCAAATGATTCAGTTCTATAACATAACTCATATATTGTAGTTTGGTCAGACTCATAGTTATAGCCATCTGGTCAATAGGTTGAACACGAACTGATCAACTCGTCAGCTAGTCAGGCTCATTGTCATAGTAATAATCACAGTCATGGTCATAGTTAACTGGTTCAGTTCTATAACATACCTTATATTTTTTAGTTGAGACAGGCTCATACGTACAAAAGAAAAATGAAGAAGGATGCCAAACATATAATCGATCAATTGAATGATGAAAGAATTCAGTGTCACTATTTTCCGGGTTTGAAGGCAATCCTGTAAAATAGTGACACTAAAACCTCGGTTGTGAAAACCTTGACCATATAGTTGATGAAAGAATTGAATCAGGTTTTTCGATAATTATTGAATTGGAATTCTTTTTTGAATTATTGTTCACTAGGATGGTGGAGATACCCGTAAAAATAATAAGAATGATGAAAATAACAACATCGGGACCTCGCTTCATCAAAGCACCTAACAACTGAACTACCGCAGTCGCTTGATGAGTATATAAGTTTCTTACACAAGGTGCAGGGCCTACCTACCTTGTAGATATGTTCACGATATGGAGCTGTCGCTAGAGCAAAGGTTTCTAATATTCAGTCGAGCCGCATTGAAGTCAGTCGAGTTCCATACATACTGCTGTTTGGTTCTGATTTTTCTTGCATTGATAAGAGATGGTACATCGAAACCGATCTATAGGTGATTCCACTGACTCTCTGCAAGACTATTTGTTCTGAGAAATTATCTGTTCCAGACATAATGCTGATTGGGTTAGATGAACTGATGCACTGCACTCATCCTTCAGTGTGGTCCTCCGGCTGAATAAACAAGAATCATCTGCATGTGTCAGTGCTACCCGAATAATAGCACGACCTTATGTAAACTACAAGGCAGGCAAATGATGGTCAACTTGGACTGAGAATGGGCCATCAGGTACCCGATATAATAAGACGGAATAGGGTTGGTTTGATATTCAATGGTTTGTACTTATGATGCACTGTTTGGAACCTTTGGTATAGTAATGAATATTACTGGAATTTTTTCCCAACACCAAATCCTTATTTTCAACACCTCGACACGTGTTTAGATCACCAAGTGATCATCTTCAGGAAGATTAAAACTGGTTTTAATCTTCCTCTTTGAAGGATTAAAAGTGGTTTTAATCTTCCTCTTTGAAGATGATCACTTGGTGATCGAAACACGTGTCGAGGTGTTAAAAATAATGATTTGGTGTTGGGAAAAAACTTCAATAATATTCAAAGGTTTGTGTCAAATATGCCACCAAGCCTCAAGAAGCAGGAAGGGCCGAAGGCATCTATTGGTGACATCCTCAGCTCTCATATAAATATGGAAGCAATCAAACAATGTGAGCTGAATAACATCAAGTTTATTGCGTTGCCACCAAGTGCCACCAAGATGCCACTAATAATTTCAATATTATTCATAATAGTATTCAGGAATCTACAAAACATCATCTCACATATTGGTGAAGATACATTAGGCCACGCAGAAGCAATTTTAAAATTGTATGTCCACAAGAGTTTGGATCCATCTTGCTTCAATAATTGATAATTCTCTAATTCATCACTATCCTTTCCCTCGCCTCATATATCCTGATCCCCAGAATCCCTTTCATCAACTCGCGAAAGAATAATACATCAAAGTGTTCCGAAAATTGAATTGACCCAAATCCGCAGGCCCCAAGCCGCAAATCTTCATATAATCAAATTCATTTGGCCGGCATCTATGCTCAAACGGCGACTTCTCAAAGGCAGAAAGAATTAGTCGAGGCTTTGCACGCACAAGATACGACGAAAATGGAAGCGAAGGATAATGAGCGAGTATCATCCGTATTGAACAAAGATTAACAAAGGATTAGGATATATGGCTCGCGGCGGATGCGTATGGAATCGCCAGGAATTTTAAATGTTTCCGAATTATTAATATGAGCCTGTAAAACATACGGTCCCGATGTTTTTAGAATTGATAATAATCTATTCATGTCAAAGCTACTTGCCGAGGTTTTTGGTACTGGTTTACAGCTTTCTATTCCTGGCATTTCGTCTACGACTGGGGTATATATTGTAGCAAACCATTGACGATTGAATAATCCTTTTACATGTTTAAGCGGTAGTTCAAATATGTGAAAGAGTTCAATGATGAAAATGTATTTTGTCGAGGTTTGTCGGTCTGTGTACTGCAGGGGCAGAAAAGTTCGCAGGCCAACACACAGATTGCGCTACTGGTATCGAGTGTATATGATTATTAGTTGAATCCAACCTTCAAAAGACACGTGTACAAATTTCACAGCTGTCGGACTACTTGTTTGTGGAGTAGAACATTTTCAGTGAAGCATCTTCTGTTAGTTTGAAGAGAATGAATAAAAAGTAATTTCGTGTGATAATGAAGCATTGCTTTTTAGCGAAAAAAATATTGTTGAAGCCAAGGCTTCGCTTGATGGACATTATTCGGACTTTGCACCAGGTAAGTCAACCATTGAAAAGTGGATTGCTGAATTTCACTAGTTCGGACTTCCATTGTCTACTATATAAAATGATTTGAAATCCCTGAAACAACTAAAAAAAAAGAATTATAAATGACAAGCTGAAAATAACAATTATATTGAGCAAAATAAACCTGAAATGAGATAATGGTGAAATAAAATACAAGTAAAAATAGAACAATTGAATAAATAAAAATCAAGAAATGGAAAACGAAAATAAAAATATAAAGTGGAGAGATTCCAAGTCACGTTAGTTCACGACGTTTCGATTGTTAGTATCTACAATCGTCTTCGGGTGATGACTGGACTGATTCCACCGAGAGAAGCCTATTTGTAGGTCGTTCGAGTACTTTCAAATCAAAGCAAATCAGGAATAGCAGACCATGTTTGGACCCTTCAACACAACATCGAGTGGTCGCAAGCAAAGATCTTGCACAGAGAGAAACATTGGTTTAGAAGAAAATTCAAGGAAGCCACATACATGTTGTTCAACAACGTATTCAGCCAAACTAGCGTAGAAATACGCAACATATGGAAATCCATCATCAAGCGAAAAATGGCCAACTCCCGCCAAAACGGTCATCTCCCACGGAACCAGTGAAGCGGAAAATGGAAAGCGGGGATGAGTGAAAGTACTCGAACGACCTATAAATAGTCATCTCTCGGAGGAATCAGTCCAGTCATGACTC
>NW_019293100.1:31822-41933 GCF_000500325.1 Leptinotarsa decemlineata | reverse complement strand
GTATGAATATAAAAAGTTGTCAGTTTTGACATATAATATTATTTAAATATGAAATCATACAAACATAAAACTAAATTGACAATTATAAAAATTGACAAGTATAAAATCACAATTGTAAAATACGCGTACTAGTAATAATATATAAAAACATGTTGAAATCGATATGGATGTTGTTGAAAATGCATGTGATATATAATAACAAAACAATAGTGCCCATATATACACATATATACATACATATATAAACACATAGGTATTACAGAATTGTAAGTGGACAATATAGCAAAGGTACGTATGGTTTTTGACGTAGAAGTTCAAGTCTCTGACTTTGAAGAATATGCTCTTTCAACTCTTTTTAAATGATCCTTGTGTAACGACCCTGACCATTAGGGGTGTAGTATACCGATCTCTTTGGCGGGTGTGTTACTGATGTGAAGGAAGCGATGCCGAATGTCTATTTGTATGATATTTAGTGCTAGATCATAAAAAATACAACTGTCGTATGTCTAACAGACGAGATTCGATGAGATTCGAGATTCGATTTATCATAGGGATACCTACCATTTTTAGAGAATATTAATTCAAGAAAACGCCTTTGCATAATTTCAATTTGAGGAATATGACTATTTAATGCTCCTCCCCAAACTACTATTCCATAGAGGATATGACTTTCCACGAGCGAGTAGTATAAAGTTTTGAGATATTTTAGAGGTAGGAGTTCTTTAAGTTTCCTTAATTTTGATAGAATGGAAAGGTGTATCAGCTTTTATTGTTAATTGATCGAACGAGGGTGCTCCAGCTGCATTGCAAGAGAATGGTAGGTAATGCGTTTTGTCAATATTCACCGTCAGTAGTTTCTTATCCAGCCAATATTTTATGAGAAATTTTTATTTTCAAGGTTTTATCTTCAAGGAATTCCAGTTATCTGCTTTGTAAAAGATAGCGGTGTCATCTGCGAATCCGACTATGTTTCCGTTGTCTAATGCGAAAATTCTTCCCAGCACTGAACCTTGATGTACTACCCAGTCGATCACCTCATCACTGCTCAATATATTATCGATTCTTACTGCTTGGCTCCTTCCTGTTACCCCGTATTCCGATATCTTTTAAAGACTGAAGGAGTAGATGGTGACTGACAGTGTCAAATGCTTTCGAAAGGTCAATGAAGACACATACTGGTTTTGCTTTCATTCAAGGTCTCAGTTACTTTTGAAGTCAGAGTGAGCATAGCATCTTGGGTTGACATTTTCTCTCTGAATCCGAATTGATTGTTGGAAATCAGATTGTATTTATCAAAGAAAGAGATAAGCCTTTTTTTTTGATAATCTTTTCAAAAATCTTCGAGAGATGAGTGACTAACGAGATAGGACGATAATTTATGATAATAGATGTGTCCCCTTTCTTAAACAGTGGAGTAACAATTGTTTTTTTGAAATCACAGGGATAAACACCTTCCTCCACACATCGGTTGAGAATATGAGTATGTGGATCGAGAATGTAATCTGATATTGATTTCATATTTTCTGCTTTCAAATCATCACAACCCACTGCCTTATTATTTTTAAGCTCGAAAATTGTATTTTTAAGTTCCTTCGGGTCAATTGGTTCAAAGTGGAAAGAATTTAGAATCGATGTTTTTTGGATTTCAACATTTTTGTTATTCGGAATCTTCCTAGCAAGAACTTTACCCATTTCTACAAATGCTATATTGAATGTATTTGCAATTAGCGTTTTATCGGTTGAGATTTCATTGTTTGTGTATTTTATCTATAACAATTGTGTTTTTTGTCTTAGATATCTTGAATTATTTTGATTTTTGTCGATTTGTTTTTTATGATTCACTTGAATTTAGCTATTTTGATCAATGATGTGAGCTTGTTTCTGTAGTTTTTGTATTCTTTCTTCAGATCCTCATCATGATCATGCTTTTGCAGGTTGCTGAACATGATGTTTTTTTTGTTGAAAGAGTGTAATAATCCGACTGGAAACACTTCGTCAATCAACAAACTTCAGTCACAATTAAATAATAGTAATGATAATAATATAAATAATAATATGATCTTGAACTTTATGCCTCTAGAGAGAACGATCTTCATCATTCCTTGAGGGTGGTGGAATTCGGGATAGACAAATGTGTAATAGTCCACTTCAAAAAGGGACGATGCGGGGATGGAGAGGATGTGCAGCTCGTAGATGTATTCTACACCATTTGGATGTCGGAAAGACGTATACTTACCCCGATGTGAAACAACGCCACTCACAAGAGGTAACATCAGTGAAGAATCTCTCCGCGGCAAGTATCAGCACAAACTTCTACAGATGTGGTCATCGGAACTGTCCAGATAGAACAAAGTTGCTGCAACAAATATGCTTCCGCTCCAATCTTACTGAACTCGTTTGGAGTAATGAAGTGGACTCAGGAGGACCTGTATCAACTCGACGTGAAGACCCAAAAAATTATGCATTTCTATAAAAGTTTGCATTCCAAATCGTCCGTTCTACGGTTGTACTTCCCCCAACAATAGGGAGGTCGTGTACTTTCGAGTTTGGAGTGTCTACATGACAGAATGGTACTGGGTATAGCCTGTAAAGTTATCAGGAGTTCGGATTCCTTTTTCTGCATGGTCTGTGACCATAATAGAGCAGGAATTGGAGCATTTCTCTTTAAGGCAGCTGCCCGAGCAGCTGATAAACTCGGTTTAGATTTCGATACTGAACGAGGGGCCACAACTCTGTCACCGAGTTGGAACCCGTTCAGCAAAAAGCTCATATAAAAGCCGCAGACATCACCTCACTCCTACGAAAACACAAAGATAAGTCATGCATGGAATCTTTTTCCATAATATGGGAGACCTTGTCTCATCACAGCGCCTGACTTTCGCTTTTCTCAGGTCGAGTGGGCTGAAGTCGGAAATTGAGGGGTGCCAGACTTGCCAGGATGGTGTCTTCAACACCTTAGTCTACCGCAGTCGCGTGATGGGTATAGAGGTTCCTGATACAAGGTGCAGGGACTGCCACGAGGCTTCCGAGACCCTAATGCACTTGCTATCAGCATGTCCAGCATATGCGATCCTGGCCTATAGCCATCGACATAACGCGGCCCCAAGAGTGCTATATTACCATCTACGGCACTTGTACGGTATTGAAGAGACACCGGTGTTGCTTACGCCCCGGGGAATATTGAATCCATTGTGGGGAATGAGAAGTGCCGAATTTATTGGAACTATTCGTTTCCCACACTCAGGCTCATACAAACAAGCTTATGAGCCTGATGTAGTCCTTTTCGACCACCAAAGCAAGATGATATTTGTCATGTCATGTCCTGGCGAGACGAATGTAGTTCGGAAAGAGGAGGAAAAACGAATAAAATATTCAGTTTTTCTCTTCGAACTCCGTAGACTCTATCCAGATCACTTTGTCGAGATGATTGTTCTGATTATTGGAGTCCTTGATGGAATGATGGCCTCTCTACTCTCTAATCTTAAAATCATAACGACCGCACTAAGGCAGACATCTTAGTTGGACAGTTGGCAGAAGGCTGCCATTCTTGGCTCAATGCGTTTGCTCAGGGCACATGATTATCAGACCCAATGATCACTTATCCCACAGTGTGTGGAGTGGTCATTGGTCGATAATACTGGCTCGCTCTTCAAAGTCTTCAAAAGGAAGAATAAACAAAGTTTCCTGTTGAAAATGATCACTTGGTGATCAAAATACGTATCGAGTTGTTGAAATGACGATTTGGTGTTGGGATGAAACTCCAGTAATATTCGAGTGGAAAGGAGATTTTAATATCTATAGGAATGACAGGACACTCAGAAATGGCACATTGATAAAAAAATCAGCTTTCCTTCTTGTTCAATTTGTCACTATAGTTCATGGAAATTTCAATATCAAATCATGGTCTTGTGATTTTTCATCGCCCTTCGTTTCATAAGTACGTGTAACAATTCAGTAAAAATTATTGTGTCCACCTCGAAAATCCATGAGAGATTTGGTTAACAAGTTATTTGCTCTCAAGCAAAATGTAGTATGCATATTTTTGAAATACCATACCTGAAATCTCATTCATTCGATCCATTATACTTTGATATCTTACCTATTTATATTGTGATCGATTTTATTATATGAAGAAAACATAATGATGGTTCCAAATCCTACGTTTAAAGAGAAGAAACATTGTGTAACAGCTGCGTACCATACCTGAAACAAAAGAGATTTTGAAATGTATATGGCATTGACGACAAGGCAATAGCAATGTTGAGTATACATACATATTCACAGGAGAGATCAATTTTTGGTAACGAAAGATTTTGGCTTTCTACTTCTCCATCTCTATTAAAAAAAAATGTGGGAATCGTCCTAAGAAAAGAAGGAAGCAACTAATTTCAAAAGGATTAACTCTTCACAAAGATGTATGTTCAAATAAAAGTTGTTGTTTTGAACGTGTTTTTCCTTTTCTGTAATCCAATGTTTATTTGAAAGTAGTTGTTCCGAAAGATTTTCTCCTTCAGGTTATTGTCTGAAAGTTATGGTATTTCCAATACCAATTGGAACAGCACAGAGAAGGAATTCCCGCCTCGACATAGGCGTCGGCATATTATTTTTTAATGATAGTTTTTCAGTTACTTATTCTTAAAATAATATCAATTGATCACCACATGAAAAAGTTATCTCAACTGAATTTTTCCACCATGGGTAATTATGAAAAACCTCGGAATTTAAGGTAGTCGAAAACTCTAAAATACAATGAAAACACAAATGATCACACCGAATTCTCGTCAAACATATATTTACAATTTCAAAAACTACACCTCAACGATTTGATCTCCACAATCTTTATTTGAAAAATATATCATAAAATGTTTCGCTAAGACATTAGCTTTTCCAAGTGACAAGTCACTTAAATTTGCTTCTCCTGAAGATGCTAACCTTGTTAGCGGAAGGCGCGTCGAGTGCAAAAATATCAGTTTAATATTAGGGTAATTGATCTCTAGAAAAAGTTTTCAAAAATCGGTTTGCAAAACCACTCACTACCTCACCTAACTCCACGAACATAAGGCACTGATAAAGAAATATTGTGAAACGGATGAAAAAATTTGTAATCAGCCAGTCCAGCTAGCCGAGCCTTTTTTCTTCAACTACATTTGATAGCCCGTTTACTAACTATCTGGGCTACTAGGGGCCACAGGCAAGAAATGTTCATGACTGTACTCTTATTTTTATTGCCGTTCCAATTGGGAATGGATAGACTATACTTCTTTGCATGATCTACACACCTTTGTGAAGAGTTCGTTTCAAAATTGATTGCTTCCTTTCTTCTTTTGAAAGATTCCCACATTTTTATGAAAAGATGAAGAAATACAAAGCCAAATTCTTTTTCTTTCATTAAATTCAGGTTTGGTTCGACCAAGGTTGGTTATTTTCATTGGGATTTCTCGTCTCTGACTATTTGCAAACGGAGAAAAAGAAGTGGAAATATGTTTCAAATGATCTCTGGAAGAAAATAGATCCAAAAATATATTTCAAGGAAGTCATTACTTTGTCATTGTTGGTATACAATGAAATTTTCATAATAATAATTGATATATTAACACTTTCTTCGTTATGATTGTGAAGATTTTTCATTTCACTCATTGAGTTTATATGTAACAGAAAATGGTTATGGAAATGAAGAATATCAATACTATGAAAAAATCATATATTATCATACCTCTGCCTCAAGGAGTTTGCTGAAATCAGTTTCGATGAAGTACAGCATTCCATCAACAGCTCCCTCTAGTGTTGCAGCTCGTATGAGTAATGTAATCATGATAACATATGGGAACAACGCCAAGAAATATGACGCTTTTCCAGAACTCTTCACTCCTCTTATTGATACAAAAAATATTAACACCCATGAAAGTAACAACAAAAGTGACAGTCTCCATTCTGGTAAGCCCATGCTCTCAGAAATATCATCCATTTCTTTCAGTACTTCTTTTCTGAAATTATCAAAAATTTGGGTTTTGGTATTACATATTTCAAATACTGAATTTGTTACTATGGATTTATCTGTTTCTGACTAACAGCTGAATTTGGCAATGCTCGGGTCGGCTTGACCAACAAACTTAGCTGAAATGAAAATGAAATAGAATGGAGAAACGTGTAATGATATATGAATCTTTCAAATGAACTTCGAAAATAACTACATTAAATTGCTATGCAAAACGATAATATAAAAGGAATGTTTCATTTCCCAAAATCTATGTATGAAACAGTCATTCATTATTGAATACAACAAAAACCGGGTTGCAGTGGCATTCCGAAAGTTCTTTCGCGAAAGAATATTTATTATTACTTTAATGTTTTCCTATGACATTTACTATAACTTGAGCGGTTGTCAGTCACCAAAAAAAAAAAAAATAAAATGTTATATTGAATATCGGTTGTATATGATGAAAACACAACAACGTGAATATTTGGGCCTACATTACAATGTCTGTAAACATTTGGATTCACAATTGGGTCCTTCGAGCCGGATCACTTCATCGAAGAGAAATGGACATTCTTCCAAGGTCTATTCAGTTTCAATCGAAATACGAAATTGTGAACTCAAATGCTCACAGACATTGTATTTATTGTGAGTCTATATACTCACAAAAGTAGTGGTGTGGTGACTGACAAACCGCTCAAGTTATAGTTTTTTATTCGACAATCAACTGCTCCTGGGAATAACTCAACAATCCGTCCTTTGGGCCAGTGATTTCGTGATAGGTTGCCGTCAACTGAAACAACTATATCGCCAACCTTGATATTCCGATGGTTTCTCTGGAACCATTTAGTTCTCCATTTTAACGTTGGTAAATACTCCCTCACCCATCTCTGCCAAAAATATTCGGCAAGTTGTTTATAAATTTTCCATTGCTTTCGGGTGACTGAATGACCTTCAGAAAACGAACTGAATATGCAGCTTATTGATATGCTCCGCTTCTACCAATGATATCAATAGGACCTCTTCATGTGGAGGATCACTGTTTTTATTGACCGCACCAAATGCTCCCACTTTCCACCCACGTGTGGTATTTCATGAAAAATGAACAGTCACTCAATTCCTTCAGATGTCATCTCTGTTATCTTTTTTGTTTTCAATCGCCACAAATTTGGTCCTTCGTGTAAAAGAGAATAGTCCCTGGAAAAATGTCCGTTCCCGTTCGACGAAGTGATCGGCTGACTAAAAAACATGAAGAAAACATGGATAGTGCATGCAAAACGAAAGGGAACGAGGCAGTTTCTTTAAAAATTTTCAAACCTACCACTGAAAAAGAAAAAGAAGTAGAAAACAGAAAATCTCTTAAGACATCGAAATCCAAAGAACAAAAGAATTGAAAGTTATTCTGGAACTGAAAAAAGCGGAACTAGAGGTGAAGCGGTAAGAATAAGAGTTGAAGAAAGAGCAGGAATGGGTTATTCAGATTCAGAAAACATTGGAAGTCTGGAAATAACTGATAATGCAAGTATAGCTCATGTTCAAGATTGGGTTAATGAAATACCAACAGAAGAGCTCTCTAATTCGGATGCTCGCTCTGAGAAATTTGCTTTTCTTTCAGGTTGTTGGGATGAAAAAGCGAAGTCGAGAGTATTTGTGGAGGCAATGGATGAAAATAAAGTGGAAACTTTTTGGCTGGACAGTCTCTAAGTGAAGACAAATCTATATTTTCCGGAAATTCGGGCAGAATGGTAACATTCCATTACTCAATTGAGGGAAACAACAAGTTTATATGATATCAATAAAAAAAAATATAGCGACATTGAACAGTTGTTTCCGTGGAAATGCCAGGGGGAATGTAGAATCTCTTTTAAATTTCACTTCAGAAGCAGATGAAATAATTTCAATTTTGGAGAGATGTTTTGGGAGACCAGAAATGATTGTGAATGACTCAATTACTGGAAATCAAAAAACTCCAAACGCTAAAGAAGATAGGTCTAAATATATTCGAGATTTTTGAGACTGCCTATAAAATTTAGCTGTCACTGTTTGCAATGTGAACAATATTTGATGAATTCGCAATTGTTATCGCATTTGGTTGCATAGTTAACTCCGAATCTCGAAATGGAATGTGCTAAAATAGCAAATTAAATAAAAACTATGACTGAGCAGTTGTCATTCACTACAAAAACACAGTATTATATAGATTGTTTTTTGAGTATTTGAACTAACAATTAAAATGTCTGTGAACATTTAGGTCTGCAATTTGGTCTCTACACATTCTCTGGCTTTTTGACGAAGACAAAATGTTCGATCTCGCTATATTTTCCTTTCCATTGAAATCACACAAAATTGTTTTTTCTCTAAATTGAGTGATGGAATGAAACCATTCTGCCCAATTTCCCACTTCTCAATAAGTTTATAGTCCATATGCGATACTTCAAATAATTTCTATTGTTGAGCATTTCTATTTTAGCACGCAAGTTCAACTTTTTATTTCCATTATTTGTGAGATGAACCCTACAGTATATCTTGGGTTTTAATTTAGTGATATGATTCGATCATTTTACCAGAGGGTCTCTCTAACATTTCAGCATTTGTCAGTGGAAATTTTTAGCTTATTGATTTATTTGAATCCATCAGTGTAGATGGAGGCCATTTGAAGGACGGTACAAAACTGTTTTCAACAAAACTTTCTTCAGTTTATATACTTCCATGTTGTCAATTATATATTGTGATAGGAGATATTCATGTTTCACAGAAGAGTATGTTGGAAATATATACAATGTTAGATGATATTTAACATCTTTCTCAATCAATTGATTTCCTTTCTATGTTGAATCAATTCATGTTCGCCACTTACTGAAGGAATTTTCAGGTGTTTCTCCGAAATCTCTTGACTGATTCGATTTCATCATGTGACAAAACATTATGGTCGGTCGGTAGCCGGGCGACGTGGGTGCTTTGTTCACTCAGTCAATCGACCGATGTGTGAGTCGATGGTACAAGCCCCAGGCTGAACGCTCGATTTTCACTCGCTATCGTCCAACCCGTGTTAGGAATCATACGTTGAGATGTAAGGCCTCATTAGTTCTTAGCTAGCACAAGTTTCTACTTCTGAGGGTTGTCGTTCGTAGGGGTGCAATAGTTGGTTAACGAAAAAAAAAACATATTTTAAACATAAACAACATATTCAATGAACATGTTGGATGGTCCATTCTCATAGTTATATCCCTCAGTATCCTACTAATTGCGTTTTACAATGTTTGGAAATGCAATGCCACCTATTAAATACAATACCATATTATTTTTCTTTCTGTCTGTCTGTCTGCCTGTTTTTCCGTTAATCAGCTGTCGCCCCCATACGAACGACAACTCTCAGGAGTTGAGAAACTTGTGCGAGCTAAGAACTAACGAGGTCTTACCTTTTGAAGTGTGATTCCTAAAACGAATAACATAACTTGTGCTCGTATCCAAGTTAGCTTTCTTCTGGAGTATTCTTGTTGAGAAATGATATCTGTTCTCTTCCGGTAATCATAATTTGCATTATTGGTTCCATTCGTAATTCAAAATGTGTCCTAAGGCTGTATCGAGGAGGGATACATACTGACAAGAAAATGAATATTTCGAAATGACATTTCAAAACATTCATCTCTTCCAACTACCTTCAAGTTCTGTTAAATGCCTGCCGATGAACAACTACTTTCCCGGCTAATACCACGCTAGATATGGAATTATATCCGACAGACATTCATGGAAGATACCTCACAGATGTTGTCGCAGAATTTTTTCGTTCATCCAGCAGCAGGATCATGCTGAAATTATTCGAGTAGCAGAAAAGAAACATACCATGTACATGTACATGTACATACCATGTTACCAAAAGATAGAAATATAGAAATACAAATGCACGGAGCCACCAACAGGAGCCAACCGCACATTTGTGGCTCCGTGCATTTGTATTTCTATATTTCTATCTTTTGGTAACCAAGTGTTGCCCATCCTTACACTTGGCTGCACCATACTGATGATGGGCCAAAAGCCCGAAACACGTGTCTATGGTTTGCCACTTTCATGAGTGCTATGTCCGATATTAACTTCTGTTTCTATATCAAGACACTCAATAACTTTCATATTTGTATA
>NW_019293100.1:0-31789 GCF_000500325.1 Leptinotarsa decemlineata | reverse complement strand
AAACTTGTATTTCTTTGTTGTTCATATATATATATAATTATTGTTGAATAACTTTTCATTTGCATATTCTTATGAAAGCAGAAAGAAAAACTTTTTACCTGAAATATAATTCCGATGAACTTATTGTTTCACGCTCCATCAGAGACGTTACATTAGTATGTTTATCGATGCAAGTGATATTCCTTGACTCAGTGTAAGGCTTCCATTCATCGTGACAAGTAGCCCATGGAAAATCGGAGGAAAATGTGAAGGAGTTGATGAAGTAGAATAGAGTTATCGCCATCAAAATACAGTAATACGAAGCAACGGAAGTTGTACCAATGATTTGTCCATACCCAATACCTATTGAACAAAATGAGTATACTGGAATAGAATGAAATACTAGAGCCGAAAGCAATATTACAGTGCAAAATAAAGTGAGGTTATTCAAGGGTGATATATTACAAAAAAAATCATTCAGAAGGGCTGTGTCAAACTAGTCTAGTTTTGAGAAATAGAAGTGCATTTTTATTCCGCTATGAATATTCGAACAAAAATAAAAATTGTTACATATTTCAGCAAACTATCAAAATTGTGACGTTTATTTCGGAAAAATAAATTTAAAAATTCATTACTGGTGTTCAGAAATCAGCGAAATGATAAAATGAGAAATTGCAACAGGAAAAATTGTGTTATATTTTGTATCTACTCAGTCAATTATTTTGTTGATAACATTATGAAAAACTGAATGTGTTACTGCATCTCAATTTAGAGCCAAAATATCACGAACCAGATTTATTATGCACCGTGATTTGTTCGTTTCAAATTTCTTTACAGAAATGGTATTTTTCTTTTTGTCACTGTTCCTCAAAATGTTTCAAATCATAACGATATATAAGAGTTATTTATTATGAAATTGAAATATCTCAGTTATCATCAGTTATCATTAAAGGTATCACCTTTAATATTCATCATGAAGTATTTCGCAGAAAAGTTTTCAAATTTCATTCGTACAACTCATCGTTTCCATAACAAGCTAATATTTTCAATCATTACATAACATTTGTAACTTTTCCAAAACGATAAAAAAATATTGAAAATGATGGAGAACCCGCCCTGTTCGTCTCTATATTATTGAATACAACTGGCCAATGTTTGATGAAAATCCATTTCAAAACACACTGTTACAGTATACTGTTATATTTCCACTACAAAAGTTTCGACAAAAACATGACACATTCAGCTAAAACTATATGTACTCGTATACTGTTCTATAATATTTTATACTGTTGTAAACTGGTTTGCAGTTTTCGAATGAAGTTCGCAGTTTACAATGAAATATACCAGCGAGTCAACTCCTCTTTTTAGAATCGTGATTTTTGAAGAATTCAGTTCTCCATTGAATATAAATCTGGGTGGAATGTAGTGCTATAATACGAATTAGATAGTACAGAGTAAACACCTCCGATTCCAGAATAAGAAAGTTTTTATTTTCACTCAAGGAATATGCTCACGGAAATATGAATTCTTTGAATTTTGCACTCAGCAATGATCTAGAACCGTCCAAAACAATTAAGACTATTCCAAATCCTTCTACAACATTTCAGAACATACTGAAACATCTTAGATCACTGTGGAAAGATCAACATAGTTATATGGTGTGGTAACTTACTATTCTCATATGTGGAAACGTTTTTTTTTACCTGAAAAGCATGATTTTGAAGATGAAAAGGCTAGAATCTGATTTTTCGTTAACCAGCTGTTGCCTGTTTATGAACAACAACCCTCAAAAGTCTGAACTAGTGCGGACTGCAGACTAACGAGGTCTTGTTTCTCAACAATTCTATAACATATCAGAATATACGGGAACATTCAGGAATGTTCCAGAATCGTCTATAACATTTAGGAACATCCCAGATCATATGAAAAAGTCGAGAGAACTATATTGTGTAGTAGCCCCCTATCCCCCATTCAAGATGGTACCATTTCCACTCCTGAAGATATGAGTTTTGCCCTCTCAATAGGTAACGTATTCAAAAACACTTCATTGTGAAATATTCATTGAACGATTTTACAAAAGCTTTTTTGTAAAATCGTTTAGTGCAAATCTCACAATGAAGTGTTTTTTGAATACCTTAGTTATGGATTTTCATTGAGTTTCTGCCAATTCCATCATATATCTCTCAATACGTATTTTCAGAACAGTCCAGATCATTCGAGAGTATTCATATGCATTCCACAATATTTCAGAATATACCGGAACATTCTAAAATGTTGTGAAATGTTCAGAAATTACTTGAAACTTTCGGGAACATCCTGGTTATTATTGAATTTTGCAGAACATTTTTGAATACTATGGAAAGTTCTGGAACATTCTAGATTATTCGAAATCTATATTGTTTGGATGCGACTACCCATTGCTTATTCATTACAACTCACACACATTATTGAATCACCTCCTTGACTGAAGGTGGGTACCCTTTAAGAAACTAGTTCTAATGACCAACGATGGATTCATCTGAAGTACTGATGAATCATACACATGACCTTTTATCATGTTTGGAAGAACAAAGAAAGAGACAGACACGACAATTTCAATTTGTGATAAATGAAATAAGTTTTGTGAAAACGATGACTTCTTCAAAAAGTTCTGACAACTCTTTTCAAATAATCCCAAGGCAAATAGAAAAAGCTTCATCATTTCTTGATATCTTTGTCAGTTCCACAGGTTAACCAATTTACTGGTTAATTGATTGTTCTGATTGTTTTGGAAGCGGTACTGCTTGCAAACGCTTCATCAATCACTTTCATCATTTTGCAGTGGGCCGATACCTTCGATTCTCATCGGTTCAGAGTATGATTTTTTTTTTTCATGTGTGATACTGGCTCCACGATACTATATTGACTTTTGTCTCAATATATTTTTTCTCAAGTTTTGATAATTCACTGAAATATTTAAACTCACCTTCATTTGTAGAAATCCCAAACTAATTCGAGTGCAGTTGTTCTGCCATCGTGTTCTTTTCAGATTTTTAAAACTTGTATTTCTTTGTTGTTCATTCGTGAACGATGAAATTGATAAGAAATAAGTTGAATAATTATTTAGCTAGAAAATCACCTTTGAAAACAGGCGCCAATTTTTCATACATTTTCACACTTCCCCGACTGGAGAACTGTCCAAGTGCCATTTCCATGTAATACATTGGTCTTCCAATAAATGTCAGTATTATTAAATAAGGGATCAGGAATGCTCCTCCACCATTTCTGTTAGCAATGAAAGGAAACCTCCAAATATTTCCTAAGCCAACTGACATAGCAATACATGACATGAGAAATTCCAGACCATTTCCCCATTGGACCCTCTCTTCTTTCTTTGAGATTTCCTGTAATGAATGTGTGAATAATTATCACAAACCAATCAGAAATATGATTTTGAAATTTCGAACAACGAACTGAAGTAATAAATCTCCAATGAAGCAATCTGCATTAGTCGGTATACTATTTGGGAGGAAAATGTTTTTGATTTCTACTCCTCCATCTTTATACTTGAATGTACTCTTTCGAGTACATTTAAGAAAGACATTTTCTGTTGTTATCACATCATATCTATACAGTGATCACCATATGTAACGGATAAATTCATTTTCTACGTTATTAGCCATTTTCAAGAAAAACCTTTGAACACGTTTAATTATGTTTTCGAAAAGACACTCTGTGAAAATTGTATGTTTTCTGTGAACTTGCTGAAGAGAAACAGTTTTACAGTTGTTGTTTGTGTTTCGCTTTCAGTATTACTTTCAGACAATAGGCTGAAAGTTCTAGCAATGTCTCATTTAACTGAACGTCAAAAAGTAGAAGTGTTAATACTACTAGGATGTAGGGACAAAACTAGAACCCAGAAGAATGTAAGTGCAATGTTCAATAATAAATATCCTGATCATCACATTACTCAATCTAACGTTAGTAGAATAGAAACGAAATTTCGTGAATTTGGGACTGTCAAAGATATTTCAAAACCAGGCAGGAATGTATTGATTGACGATGGAAAGAAATTGGATATTTTGATTGACATCGAGGAGAATCCACATAAACCAACCCGCCAACTTGCCGCCAATTACGACATAAGTCAAGTTCGATATTGCGTATTTTTAAAAGTGAAAATTATCACCCTTATAAAGTACAATTGGTATATGAACTCAACGAAGACGATACAGATCGCAGAACTGAGTTTTGCGAAATAATGGAAGCCAGGTGTCTGCGGGATCTGTCGTTTAAGATAAATATATTGTTTTCCGACGAGTCAACTTTTTTTTTATGGAACCGTCAACAGACATTACTGTCCATATTGGATCCGAGAAAATCCCCATTGAAGGATGGAGGCCATACTTAATATCCCAGAAAACTGAATGTTTGGGCAGGGATTATGAATAATCGCATCATTGGGTCATACTTTTTCAAGGAAACATTAACCGGTGAACGTTATTTGGAGTTTTTTGACTAATTTTTAGTTCCAACGCTGAAAAGACTTTTTCCAGATAATGATAATCCAAATCTTTACATATGGTGCTCACTGTATACCCATGCATCCTAATTCATCAGACAAACCGAAAATATAAGGAATGATGTTAGTTGTGAGATATGTGTATTGTTGTTGAGTTTGTGATGATTGTGAAGTCTGTATATGTTGTGTATTGCTTTTACCAACTTTATGGAGAGGTATTTTCATGAACTGCTCATCTGAGCAGTTTTTGTTTACAATATATCTTGTTATGAAATTATCTGGTGATCACGCTATAAAATGGACTGAAACAAAAATTATCACTGAAAAAAATCTAGGAAAAATTTGAAAGATAAAATAATCTGCACATATTCTTCAAGCAGGTAACAAGTGTATACCAAATATCCCTGTGTAAAAAGATCGTACCTAGTTACCATCGCTAGGACGAGAGACTGAAAACGGAAATATGAACCTCAACTGAATTCTCAAAAAACATCTACTAGGTATGTGTGTTCATATGAACTATCGCATATGATATCTGAACATTTCATTATTTTGATGTATGTCGGAAGAAACGAAGGTATTTACAATTTCAAACAGAAGTTTTGAAGTGAATTTTGGATTTTGATGACGGCAAAATATCGTTTTTCGAAACGTAGACCAGTAAAAAAAGCTAGGAATTGAAATTTTTTGTTCCATTTACTTTTTATCAATTCGTAGGCAAAATGTATGATTACGACGAGATACTAACTGGACTCTTCTGTGATTTACACTACACAATAACTTTCCGAAGTGAACTTTTCAGTTATTTACTTTTTATCAATTCGTAGGCAAAATGTATGAATACGACGAGATACTGACTGGACTCTTCTGTGATTTACACTACACAATAACTTTCCGAAGTGAACTTTTCAGTTTGTCCTTTATTACATTTCAGCAGATTCTCTTCGTGGACGGTTATATACCAAAGAAAAACAGTAACAAGCATTGAGTTCTTCACAAAAAATGTTTTCGAGTGAGATTCATTCTATTTCTTCTAGATTTTGAGCAACCATTGATTTTTTATCATTGTATATCTATTATCTATGCTATTCGACAGAAAAATACTATGAAAATTGGAAAAATGTAGTACCTTCAAGTCATAAGTTACCCTGCATCATTTTTCAAAGTAATTCATTCTTGTTTTTTCAACCTTTCACAAAACGAAAATAAATCTAAATCAATATGAAATATGCGCAAACGTGGTGAAGGCCATAATTTGAAGTTCACTTTAAAAATTCACTCTGTTAAAAAAACTTCTGATGAAAATCTGCAAAGAGTCAGTACAAAACTAATGCATGCAGCATATAGGTTGACTGGAAGTCCGATGTAGACATGATGAATCAATCTTTCTGTTATTTTTTAAAATTCATTTAATTCTTGTTTTTATCGTAAAAAACATGAAACTTCTGAGTTGTGAGTTTGTATTGATAGAAAATGACAGCTAACAGCGGATAACAAACAATTTGCATAAAAAAACGTCGAACAAGTATGAACAGTCAATGCGATGGTTATTTTCCAATTTTTGTTTCGCAATAAAAATGCGAACATTCGAAAACTAGTTTTTTCGATGTGATCTTTGCCGCAGAATAAAGATAGAAAACTCGAAGGAAGTAAAGAAAACATAATGAAGTCTTGAAAATTTTATGGAATAAATGTTTGTTTTTACAAAAGATTCCTGTCGAATCGAATATTCTGATAAGGTGATCGCTGTTATTGCTGAATAAAATGTCATTATGTATTGAAATTTTGAATAATTATATTGGTATTTCCACGAAATTGTTCTCAAAATATCAAGTTGATGATAGAATCTAGTTTTGAAGTTATCCTTTCCAGTTGGCATTGCAATTCAGAAAAATCAAGAATGACGCTCTGAGCATTGCAAAGATATATTTGAAAAATGGGGTTTTAGGAAAATATAGGTAATTTATCGATAGTTTTCTATAAATGCCTCATTTTCAAATATTTCCCAATATTCCTTCATTAGCAACTTCTCAGTCATATACATAAACTCCTAATGATTATATATTTAATGTATTCGTTCTCATCCAGTTGTAACGATTTGTTACCATTAGTTCACTATTACTTCAGATATGATTGGATGAATTCAGTGGAACAAATAACATTTTTTCACGACTATTCGTTATGGATCCATATTTGGTAAGGATATCAATATTAGCATTTATTCAACGTAAATATGTTCACTTCATTAGTTACCATGAATATATTCAGACAAGGTTTCATTAACATTAACAGCAGTTGGAAATTCTGGGAAACTATGCAATGTAAATTCTGGTGTACGGTGATATTTCTTTTCTCTGATTTTTGAACCAGTCTGAAATTAAAACTAGATTGGGCGAAAGCGTTGATTGGTTTAATCATGAGTTACTGACATTACATTTCTATAAAACTGCTACCACTTCATCGAGATCCATAATCATGGATCAAACACCTCAATAGAGTCGACTATAAAACAAAATATTTAGGAGTTACTATGGATTCAGATCTACGCTAGAAATAAAAGTGAAAATATAACTGAGACACGTTTTCAATATGTAGTTTTCCGTTGCTGGAGGGATCGACAATTTTCTCTACCTAAAAAAATCAAAAAACCGTGCCGAAGAAATTACTAAAAACATTTCAAATGAGCCTCATACCTTCTATTCGAATTTACTATTCAGAGAGTTGAAAATGTCTGATATATCAGACGAAACTGAATATGTTCAACTTGGTCATATTTTAATTCATAAACAGAAACAATTATGAAACAAATGATAGCCATCATGATGCCTGTTGCAAATCAAAGTCCTTCATTTCGATACATTTTTTGAAGAAAAGCGGTGTAGATTTTTCAATGTTTAATTTCCTGAATATGAATTTCGTCACACGTCTTCATTGAAAACAAACAGTTACAATGTAGTTTATAACAAGAGAAAATGTACATGATGAAATTGGCCGATAGTGGATAAAAATCCATGACGTAATTAAAAAAACACTTAATTGTGAGATTTTCATACAACAGTTCCACAAAAACCCAACACGTGTTTCGCCATACAATGGCTTCTTTGGGGGTGTCTTTACCTCAGTAAGAAGAATAAGAGAAAATATACTTGATCCCCGTCTCACTCTCTCAAGATATTTTTGAATCATACCTCACATTAGGTAAAATTGTTCAACTTTAGCTTTGATGGAACCCGTTGTCAACGTACTCCAATCCGTAGCTTTGAACGTAGTCAAAGCCTCGGAACACGTTGAAAGGATTTTACTTTCAATCAAAAACCACCGTGAAAATCCGGAAAAAGTGACAGACGAAATTATAAAGGAAGCTTCTGCTGTTGCGGTGAAAGTCGGACTGGTGAAGGACATTACATCAATGCCGCGTATTACGGGAAAACAACGTCATAGAAGCAATCATCCAGCAGAATGCCCTTCAGAATACTGGAAGAGGTCTTTAGTAATACCATACTTGGATTCGATTATTACCTCCCTTGAAGTACGTTTTGCTGACAAAAACACGCAATCATTCGCATTATCTAAGTTACATTTGGCGCAGATGCAAAAGATGACAACTGAAAATCTGAAACAAAGTTGTGAATCTATTGCCCAGTTTTATGATTTACCGGCAGCAATTGTTTCACGATAGGCTTGATCTAACATATCTCTAACACATCCTGCTTTCCAGAAACGAAAAAAACATTATTGAAAAGATTGATATCTAAAAATTTTGTTTGCTAATATCTATCTTACATTTTCTCAACCTCAGGTTGTTCAACAAGCTGGTAGAGTGGCTGTGTACATTTGAATCTGAAACTTGCGAAGCTCGTCTTTACGATCATCCCATTTCAATATGTCATCCAGTGTTATACCCACCAGACTCACAGAACTGCCATTTGTAATAATTCTATCTGAGGAGAAAACATTTTTTGGGTTTCATTTAGATTTAGTTTGATTGTAAACCAAATCTGAACTTCGTTTTTGGCATCTGCTGTTAGTCTGTTAACTTCAACAAGATCTGACTGTGAATGTAAAAAGACTGAGTCGTCAGCAAAATTCTGAGAAAACGTCATCACTTAATACACACTTAGTTCTATTTTGGAGACATGACATCTATTTTTAAATGAAAGAGACTCAGACCTGCGGCAAAATCACCATTCATTCTTTTCAGGACATATCGGTAATGAACTTATGAGAAAAAATCAAGATATATCCAACTTAATCACTATATGTAGGAAACACTGAAGATAAACGCAGATATAACCAGTGTGATCATCTTCAAGAGGAAGATCAAACTGAACTTCATTTCGAAGATGATCGCTTGGTAATCGAAACACGTGTCGAAGTGTTGAAATGACGGTTTGGTGTTGGGAAAAAACACCAGTGATATGCATTAGTATACACCAAAGGTTCCAAACAGTGCATCACTAGTACTCCTTGGAATCTTCGAAGAAATTTTCCTGCAAACGCAATTGGCAATACAACTGGAAGAGTCGGCCTCCGATTTTCGAACGAGCACACTTGCAGACCGGTTTCGGGCTCCTTAGTCACTTAGTCAGTGCAAGATAGTGGCCATCATCAATGATACTCCATAATTGAAAATCGAAATTCTTTCAGAGTATTTCATTCCTCGTCTTGAGTTGGAGTGAACAACAAAAATGTCACTCCATCTAGTGGACGAGGTACTAACCAACTGCATATCCGAAATTTATTCGATTCCTCTGAAAAAGGACGAGAAACTTTCTCATTAGTCAGGCTATGCTTGAAGACAGGCAGTATACAAATCTAAAGAAATTTACTTTAAATGTTCAAGCCCGTCGGATATGCAGTTGGTTAGTACCTCGTCCACTAGATGGAGTGTCATTTTTGTTTTTTGCTCCAACTTAAGACGAGGAATGAAATACTCTGAAAGAATTTCAATTTTCAATTATGGAGTATCATTGACTTTAGGTCGATGATGGCTACTATCTTGCACTGCTGAGTGGCTAAGGAGCCCAAAATCGGTCTGCAAGTGTTCCCGTTCCAAAATTGGAGGTCAACTCTTTCAGTTGTATTGCCAATTGTTTACTGCTTGTCTTCAAGCATGGCCCACTGACTGATAAGAAAGATTTCCTATATGATATTTGAGGATCATAACAATGTTTTTTCAGGAAAACGGGCAAAATGGTTCAAATCTAACTGGGATAAAGAATTTTAGTATCATTTGAAGAAATTCCGTGGGTATTCGCAACTGTTCGAGAAATTTTTTCAAAATCATATATGTATATTATCTTGAAAGAGAAGACAAGCAAATTCTTCATTCAATTCATCATTTTGGAGAAACATATATGCAGCATTAAATAATCATACATAAGGCTCTCGTTTTCCTTTGAAAAAGTATTTTGATACCGTAATGACTTTCAAAAACTTCTTGTATATGCAGTTGTTGATGAAAATTTGTTACATACATAATGTGTTTGCAAAAAGACGCCAACAATATATGTAATGTGTACTTTTTGACGAGATATTACAGAGATATTTTAGGTGAAAAATGAAAAATATGTTGCCGATGACCACTCAAAACTGGTATCATTACTATTATATTTTCATGATACTGCGATTGGAGCAGAATGCCATTGTTGAAACAAATACAGCTGTGGGAATTATAACATCGGTAAACGTAGATACGAGTACAGTAGTAGGGTACAGAAACAATTGATTGCCACTGGGCATATTTCATCATGAAATATGTACGAATATCGTGTTGTAGATTTGGTGAATGAATAAAATTTGAATATTCACTGAATGAACGAGAAACTTTTGCTGAATGGGGTCACCAAGAAACATTTATTGGATGACTGAATGTAATATTCTTGGGGTTTGTGGCTCCTTTTCAATCATGTAAGCTACAAGATGGCAGAAATTCAAATGAATTTATAATTTTTTTAAAAGATGTGCGGAGAAACTATGACGTATTTTTGAGCAACATGATGAAAAAAATGTGTTTACACTAAATAAAAATGAATGAATTAAATTGAGGTACGTTGAAATTTTTTATTGATTGTTCTACACATCCGTGTTGAGAAATATGTTCGCATTTTCATTAATTAGCTCTATAGTCTATCCCTGTTTTTTGTATACGTGAACTCTAGAGTACAACAACTTGAAAGAATCATAACGTTATCAAAATTATTTTAAGAACTTCTCACCTTTGAATATTTTAATATAAAAAATTGTGGAAAACTTCCAACAAAAAGAAGCAAGCAATCAGTTCCAAAAAAACTCTAAACAATCATTAATCATGGAAATGAGTAACTTTCAAACACAAACTAGAAGAGCAAACCGTATCGAAACAGTAACTTCCATACGAAAGAAAATCACTTTCGAAACAAATGCTTTTATATGAAGACTGAATCATACTAGAACACTTTTCTCTATTCAGTTTGTATTTCAATCATTCGTTGAGGAATTGATTCAGATATCATTCACAGGATTCCTACACAATATATAGTGACACTAACATGGGATACTGTCATGCTCACTGGTAGACATTCGATGTCCCGCGGTAGGACACTTACCTTATCAGCTCATCAGAACCAAATTAATATCTCCTTAAAATATACATCTTTCAATATAAACAAGATTGTGTTGAATAAACCGGAGATAGAAAAACGTTGTTTGATATACTGAGAAGTCGAAACACATATTTTTTTCAAGAAATAACACAACCACTACAGGAAAATGTCAAGGCGCTCTATGAGCGGTGCCTATGCGATATTGGTGATTCACATTGGATTTTAATCGCTGGATATTGAATCCATTCGGGAAAACCTTCTCAGGAAGTTTATACAATAACTTTTTCAAGAGTGTAGAATACTATCAAGTAATGATGATTTCGAGAGCTCATGCATAATTTCAGATTCCATCAAGACAAAGTTCCTCAAATATCTATGACATTCATCCACTTTACAAGCAGAGAACAACTCTCCTTTTCTGCTCAAGCCAACAACCACCAATCATCACTCAAGCGAGTGATAAAACATATATATCAAATTCGAGGAAACTTTAAAATATAATATGGTATATAGAAATAACAATCATGACTATATGACACCATATATTGCGAAAGTATTCTGAGAAATGTTTTAATTATTATACAACAGTAAAAGGAAATAATGAATTTCATTTAGGTGATCAAAATCAGTTTCTTCATACAATGATTTGTATGTTCATACTGAAAATAGTTCTTCGAAATTGTTATCTATTGAATAGGTTAGATGAATATCGAAGAACAATCAACGAATTAAATAAACTCAGTAAAATTCATACATTCGTTTCGTAGAATCAAAAAATGAAACTAACAACACTCTCTATTCGAAATTCTACTTGTTTTGAAAATATAAAAAAGTTAATATCATCATTTCATTACGAAAATGTTTTACCTTTTTTCATATAAATCCATATTTTTCATTCATCCTCATGCATGGAATCATGCATTAATATACCAGAGTTGCTCTGAAGAAGGTAATGTAACGAATCTGAAGCCGCCCCTGATCGATATGCCGGCTGACTCAGCGAACAAATACATGACATCACCGCGAAAGAATGAAGTCGGGAATCACTGGTAACACTCTAGAACAGTACCGACTACAGATTTCTAGAAAGGATCGTTACATTATATAAGCACGGCTTCCCGACCCAAGAGGGCAGTTTAGCGGCTGAACAAGAAATTAAAATAGTGGAAATAATTTAAGCGTTAGTTGCTAACTGTTGTGATAAATACATTAGTTTGTGATTAGTAAAATATTGTTAAAAAAAATAATTGGAGACAGTTAATTCTTTAATTTGTCAAAGGTGGTGTCAGAAGTGGGATGTGTAAAATAGATCTGCGAGCGCTTGGTGTACAATCTTTGTATTGCGGAGAAATTGACCATAAGACTTTGTTCGCACAGATATATTGGTGATTCGTTGTGTTTCGCGAAGTGGACAGTACCGGACTACGGAAATATAAATCTTTCTCACGAAAAATAGAATTGTGAAAGTAAATGAGTGTTTTTGGACTCGATTTAAATGAGTGAGTTTTGTGAAAAATAGAAAATAAGAGACAAAATGTGTTCGAGGACAGTGCGCCTAGTGGACCTGAAAGTCGCCGAATTGAAGCCAGAGTTGGAGGAGAGGGAGCTGGATTGTTCTGGAAAAAAATCAGTACCCCAAAAGAGACTCTGGGATAACTTGACTGAATCGGAAGAAGATCTCGAAACATATTCTTTCGAAGTTTCTGGGGGTGATTTCAGTTCAATAATAAGCAAACTCGATGAAAATACCAAATCGCTGAAAAATGAACTTCTGGAAATTCCCAATAGCTTGAAGTAAGATCTTCTAGAAAATGCAGAAGGGTTAAAGAAAGAACTTTGTTGTGTGGTAAGTCTATTCGAAGAAAGGATAGGAACTATCGAGACAGAGATAGACAAAATCAGGAAGGAAATGAACATCGAAGTAGAGGAAATCAAAGAGGGAATCGAAGATGAAATCGGGGCAGAGATGAAGACAATGAAAAAAAAAATAGACTATGAAATAGAAGGTGGATTTGAGGCAGAAATCAGTAAGATGAAGGAAACAATTAGCAAGTTGCAAAACCAAATCGTTAATTCTGTCCACACCGCAGAAACTGTTACCGAAAACTCCATTCCGGAACTGAAAGATGTCAAAGTCAGTTTTGAACCAGGAAAGCTCTCCATAAAGCCGTCCGAGTTCGACGGAAAACTCCTTGGGCAAATTACTACCGACATTTTGAAGCTGCGACCAGAGCGAATGGATGGAATGCAGGAGAAAAGGCGGTAGTAATAACACTGGAGTTGCTTGGAGAAGCAACAAATTTGTTGCAAACCCTCACGTTCCAAGACCAGGAAGACAATGATCTACTCATAAAACATCTTGAGCTATAGTATGGGCAGGCCCACCTAGAGCACGTTTACCATTTATAGCTGAAGAACTGCTGTCAGGAGTCAGTAGAATCTCTACAGGAGTTTGAAGCCGACATTGCTCGATTGGTTCGTCTGGCATATCCTGCTACACCGGAAAATGTAATGAAGCGGTTAGCAGTTCAGGCATTCTTGAACGAATTTCGCGACTGAGAAATGAGGCAGGTCTTGACACAAGCCCATCCCAAACATCTCGTGGATGCACTGGCAAGCGCTCTAGAGTCTGAGACTGCAAAACAATCCTGCAAGAGCCAGAGTAAAGTTCGAACTATCGAGGAAGATGGACAGGTGCCTGATGATATTTAGGCCACTATTAGGAAGGTAATGAAGGAAGTGTTGGCTCAAAGAAAACAAATAAGATGCTGGAACTGTGTGTTATTGCTTCGTTTCTGAGATACAGAGCGTTGAAGTTAAAAACGCGGTATTTATAAAATATGAATATCCCTACATCGATTTGGTTGAAATTTGCTACATTCATTTGAAGTAATGAAGTGCTTATTTTGCCGGAATAATATTGAAATCATTAGGTTCAGTGGCGTGTTAATGGGCACCACAGCCAACAATATTGAAAAACAGAACGCCACTGATTTTTTTACAAGTTTTATCTGTTATAGATCAAGCAATTAAAAATACAACTTTTTCGTCGCGTCTGTCCTCTTCATATCAAGCTGTTTTTTCGAAAAAAAAAAATTACTTCCGAAAACTGTCCATGGACAACATAAAATAAAAACATGAAATAAATAATTTCGACCTTGAGGTAAATGAACAAAATGTCCACCTTCTGATGAAATATACGACTGCAATCGATTTGTCATTGATTGTCTGACACGGTCAAAAATACCTGGAGTATTCCTTATGACATTGCTTTTATCAATTATTCAATTCTTCAAGTTGATCACATCTAGTACTGTTCACATCTAGTACAAGAGTTTTATAAACAAGAGCCTCTATATGTCCCAGAAATTACTTCACTTCTGCAGCAATACGAAGATGGGCCGATTCATGAGGTAGTTTTGGACAACTTTGCTTTCCTCTGGTCTGGTGGGCTTGAGTCGGATAATGAGGTGTTCGTCAGACACTGTGATTATTGAGCTTCGAACATCTCAGTCTATTGAGTGGCCTAGCTGTCGGTATGTGCAGCATTTGCGGTCCAAGTATATACCCATGGATACAATGGATATTATATTACAGTTTTCAGTGCTCCTACGGTATTGACGAAATACCATTAATTACTGTCTTATCGAAGGAATCAGTTGTGACAAACTGACAAGACAGATATAGTCATCTCTAACTATCAGTGTGAGGTGATATTCGTTTTGAAGTTCTCTAAGTTCGCTCAGGATGAAATGAATGTCGACCAAACAGCGAATGAAAAGCGTTGATATTTTTCAGGACAAACAATTTTTGGATCTAATAATCACTCATCTCATGAATCTTCCTTTCGAATATGATCACTTGGTGATTAAAACACGAACTGGAGTGTTGAAAATAACAGTTTGGTGTTGGGATATAACTCCAGTAATATTCATCACTATACCAAAAGTTGTGAGCAATTCATTACAAGTACTCATCTAATGAATATAATAGAATATTCATTCAACGATGTTATTTACAAAAGTACATTTACAGCAAGTCAGTTAGATCAAAAATACATAAAGATATATTAAAAATATATTAAAATACCTAGAAGGGCATAGTAGCAACAAATGAAGATTGCCAAGTTGAGTATATTTATGATCATTCTGATCTAAAAAATGAAAATAGTGATGATATTTATCAGAGCACTTCTGAGAAAACAGAGTCGAGCGAATGGGATCTGAAAGGAGTGTTCAAAGAGGCGCTTCAAGATGTTGCATATATTCTTTGAACTCAACCACTGAATAGAAGCAGTGCTGCAAAAGAAATTTTTTTTTTGAAAGGAAATTATATTGAGTGACTTGATATCAGATGGTAATATATTATACACATGATAGTCTGGTGAATTTCTTTGGGAGACTGTAAGCCTGCACCTGGGAGTTCTGATATAATCTGATCATCTTGTATCATAGGAATGTATTTTGAGATTGTGTTACCAAATTTCTTTTTTGTCTATGTATTTCTATAAGAGTCTCATATATGTATAAGGAAGGTAGCGATAAAATTTTGAGATGAACAAATAAAGGAAGACAATGTTCTCTGCTATTACAATTTGAAATTATTCTCAGGGCCTTTTTTTGTAGTCGAAAGATTTGCAGTGACTGTGAGGAGTTACCCCATATTGTGATACCGTAACTCATATGAGCATGAAAAAGTGCAAGGTAGGTACTTTTCAGTATATCATGATTAACATATCTCTTCAATTGCCGAACTAAAAATAGCGTACTAGAAAGTGTATGTCTAAGTTGTTCAATATGACAATTCCAGCCAAGTCTGTTATCAATAGTTATTCCCAATAATTTAACGTTATTGTCCTCTAGGAGCGAATCATTTGTAGGAAATGTGATATTCTGGGTTTATTTTAGCATGAAACCAATATTTGGCAATAATGATTGTTCAGGGTGGTAATTGTCGAAAAAGTCGAAGTTCCTAGTCCAGGGCTTGATCAGATTTAAATGTGAAAATATTCATTTATAAAATTATTGGCTATTAGAGTAAAGTGATATCAGAAGATAGGATTCGCAGTCATACCCAAACTAACAAAATATAAAAAAACAAAACGAACCAAAAATATCAATGTCAAAGCAGGATGCACACTTACATAACTTACATTATGTTCGAAAACATATTTCTACCATTTTGAGAATAATAAATTTTCTATATTATAGTATAATCATAATAAAAACAAAAACATTTCGTTCAAAATGACTCCTTTTCTAATGTAAGGTCAAAGTAGGGAGAAAACTTATTTACTGAATAATGTTCCTGAACTTATTGATTAATAAAGAGAACTTGATTATTTTTGAAAAATGAGAAATGAAACTTCCTATTTGAATCAAAATGGTAATATTTTTAGGAGTTTATAATTTTTGGAAAATAAACTTTTTGGATCCCAACTACTCCATCTTGATACGAAAAAATGTGGTAATCTTTCGAAGAAAAGAAGGAGCCGATCACTTAAAAAAAAGTAACTCAATACATGGATGTGTAGATCAAGATGGATTAGTACAAACCAAAGCTTTCTTTCACAAAACTTAATCACTCCTAAAAATACAACACTTTCAATTTGAACAAGATTTCTCTGGCTGGGACTCAATCAAATAAGCGAATGAATGTCTAGTCATGACGATGTAATCGATGACATGAATATATTAAATTCATTCCGTGACAAAAAGTCGTAATTTATGGATGAATCATGTATTTTTTTATGATACTATAGAAATTTGTACTTGCCCTGAGGCAAGTGTCCCATGGCGAAACATCGATGTCCACTAGTGAGGATGACAGTGTTCCGAGTGGAATTTTTACCTTTCAATCATAAGATAGTGTAGGAATGCTGTGAATGATAGTTTATTCAAATCCATAAGGAATATTTAGAGAAAAAACTGATTAGAAGAAAGTGTTTTTTATATAATTTTCAGTGTTCATATAAAAGTATTTGTTTCGAAAGAATTATTCTTTCGTGTAATTCAATGTTCATATGGAAGTAGGTGTTTTATATGATGTTTTCTTTCAATTTTTATCTTAAGTTACTTCTTTGCATGATCTATACATCTATGTATATAGTTACTTCTTTTGAATTGATTGAAATTGATTTCCACATTTTTTGTATCAAAATGGAGTAGTATAAAGTCAAAAACCTTCTTTCCCAAAAATATTTCTGTTTTTCTCACCACTTGTATTTGTAATTAATGTTAGTACAGTTTCATCTTATAAGGGCATTTTCAAATGAATACATTACAATATAGTTCATTGTATTTGTTTGAAAATGTCCTTATCCCTTTCAGGACAACTGGTCACCTCAAGAAACCACAATTTCTAACGTATTCCAAAAACACTTTATTGTGAGATTTTCACTAAATTGTTTTACAAAAACGCAACACGTGTTTCGCCATACAATGGCTTCATCTGGCGTGTCTTTCAACTAATTCTATGGCGAAACACGTGTTGCGTTTTTGTAAAACAATTTAGTGAAAATCTCACAATAAAGTGTTTTTGGAATACGTTAGTTATGGATTTTCATCAAGTATCGGCCGATTCCATCATATATCACTATTTCTAAATTATTCTTCTGAATGTCTAGCGGACAGACGGTATAACCGCACTGTACAATGTGTTGCCTATATCACTACTACTCTTGCAAACATTTTAAATCCTGAACATAGCACGTGCTAACATTATTCACGAATTCTTCAAGTGCAAGGGTTGTTCAAGAAGTTATAGTTTTTCAACTCAATTTCAACTCAATTTTATGAGTAACGTGTCTTCAGAATGTCAGATGAGAATTTGTTTTTATGATAAACTAAGTGAAAATAAGTGTGTTGTCGATGATGTTTTATTGCATAAAATACTGTATAGCTTTCCAGGCTAACCACAAGGCATTAAATTATTTATCGTCGACCCAGAAAAATCCCCAATTATGAAACGTCCAGAACATGATGCATAGCCTTTTTGACATAGAATCAATGCATATTGATATGCTGGATGACGAGCAATTCGAATAAGTTTGTCGGCGTGATATTGATGCATCACCTACCATAGCCAAAGAAATTGATGGATGGAACACAGAAGATGGAATGCCTCTATCACAATTACTACTACAACTATGGAGACTGATCACAGTATGGACAAACTGTGCCATATTCTGTACAAAGCCCTCTCCATTCATACAGGAAACAGGACCAATCATTCCAGGAGACGTAGAGACTCTAACTGATATATTCATTAATTTGTTTACGAATGATTGATTGAAAAAATTGTTTTTCAAATAAACCGACAGAAAAGCGGTGGCAATTCTCGAGCTTTTCTTGAGACAATCTCATCGGAAATAAAGATGTTTCTTTTAAAATGATGAGCTGATATAATAATTTCTGAATCACTATATTGTCGCCATCTACTGAGTGTAGTTCGAACATATGTTTCTTAGTTTAGTTTTGTGTTGAACAGGTGACAAAACTGTATGGTTGGTATAGGTAGTTGAATGACAAAATTAAAAGAAGTAGTTGATGATTGCTTTGCAGTATTTTTTTATTTCATCCAAAAATAGTAAAAATATAATAGAAGCAAAATAGTAAAATCTATCAGGTTATGGGCCCACATGCTCCTGAAGTAAAACGTGGAAGCAATCTGGAAAACTAAAACGTTAAAAGACGAAAAAGTAAGAACCATAATATCAAAAAATTGCCGCCAACAACATGACAATGGAAGAATTGTCATCGATTCAAAAACTGAGTGATAACGAATGATTTCAGTTATGGAAATTCCAAACTACAGTAATCTTCAAGTCACAAGGCATTTGGGAAATAGTTAATGGAGAATTATTGGCAGAAAATATTACCGATGCAGAAAAAAAAGCTGATTGGATGAAAAAGGACGCCAACTGCCAAAGAGTAACAATCACAAAAGTCGAGAGAAAAATATTAATGCATATAATAAACTGCAAAACATCATATGAAATGTCTCAAAAACTACTCAGCATATATGAGAAGGACTCAGAAGATCAGAAATGCCATCTTCTACGAGAATTCTTCAACTTCTCCTATACAAAGGGTTCAGAAATTTCGCTTCACATAAGCAAAATTGAAAACTTGGCATACCGACTCAAGAATTTGAAACAAAACATTGACGATAAAATGATAATGTCTAAAATTTTATTAACGTTACCAGAACGTTTCAAACATTTCAATACTGCTTGGGACTCTCCTCCGAGCTCAGATAGACCACTCACAAAACTAACATCAAGACTGATTGCTGAAGAAGCCAGAAGTAAAAATAACGAAGAAGAAGAAGGGGCAGTTGCGTTCAAAACCTATGAAGAAAGAAAGGAGGATATAAATCACACAATTCCAGAACAAGAACCACAGAAAAGGTGAAATGTTATACATTTTGGACACTTTGCAAAATCGTGCACGAAAAATACTGAAAATCAGCGGAAGAACTGTTCCATCCGTAAAATAATCAATTATGTGGAAGAAAATTGTTTTTTTCGGAAAAGGATAGACGACAGAAAAGTTGCATTTTTGACAGAAGGCGAAATAAAAACAAAAGAGGCATTGAAAAATTTTGTGGCAGATTCAGTGTCGTCAAGTCACATGTGTAATGATATGAAAATATTCAATGATTTGGAAGAAACTACATCCAAAATATTAGTTGCTGAAAAAGGTGAAGATATAAAAAAGTTTGGTATTGGCTCCATTGAATGAAATGACTGTGTTTTAAATGATATTCTTTACATCCCAGAACTGAGAAAAAACCTTATTTCAGTCAACACATCACTGAAAGGAAGGAAAAGTAATATTCGAAAAGAAAAAAGTAATCATAATAAAAAACAACAACAAAATTCTTGAAGGGCAAAAAAAATGGACTTTACGTAGTGAATTTGGACAATAATTCAGAAAGTTTATTTACTGAGAAAGGAGAAAATGCTGAACTATGGCACCAAAAATTGGTCATTCAAGTATTAATAATATAAAAAGACTCTTGGATTCCTCTACAGGGATGAATGTTAGTAAAGCAGACTGTGCAAAAATAGGCAAACCATGTAAAACATGTTTGGAGGCAAAACAAACACGACTTCCATTCAAGAAAATCAGATCAAGAGCAGTGATACTACTTGAATACTACTTGTGTGTATCTATTGATCATGTTACTTGGGATGATAAAAGGTACATTTTAACCTTCTTAGATGACTTCACCCACTTCACTATGGTTTACTTATTGAATAAGTGTGAAGTTTCAAATTATCTTAAACAATATGTACTTGAAGTAGAAGCTTACCAGTGATTATGGGGGTGATTATGGAGAAGTGATTATGGAGAAGTGATTACGGCGGTGAATATATTGACTCATACCTCAGAAATTAGTACAAATGTAAGGGAATCATCATGGACAACACAATACTCCACTCTCCTCAGCTCAATGGAAAAGCCGAGAGATTGAATATAACAATTATGGAAAAGGCGAGAACGTTAATCTCTGACTCTGGCCTTGATAAAGGTTTTTGGGGCGAAGCTGTAAGATTTGCTGCTTATCTGCTGAATAGATGTCCAACTGAAACGGTAAATGTAACACCAGCTGAAAAATGGACAAATACAGTACCAAATTTGTCAGATCTGCACTCATTTGGGTGTAAAGCACATGCAGAGGTTTTTGGTTATTTAAAGAAACTAGACACAAGGAGTAAACAGTATATTTTCATTGGATATTCCCCAACAGGATACCGTTTGTGGGATAATGAAAAAGGTAAAATAATCATACATAGAGATGTTGGGAAAGAAAGTTTTTGCCTTTCTAATACTCCATCTGATACTAAAAAAGGGATGAGTGAATCTTCCAAAGAAAGGAAGGAAGTATTCAATTTGAAAATAAGTAACTCTATACATGGATGTGTAGATCATGCAAAGAAGTAACTTTCAGACACGAAGTGAAAGAAAGTCCTCCTGAAACAGCTACTCTCATATAAATATTGAATTACACGAAAGAAAAAAATCTTTCGAAACAAATACTTCTATATGAACACTGAATTATTTAGAAGATTCTTTTTTCTACTCAGTTTGTATTTCAAACATTTGTTGTGGAATAAGTGGCCGATCGGTTCCAACTATTTTGTTGCTGATACTCAAGGTGTATTTGAGTACCCTCCTGGTGAGCGTCGGATTTGAAACACTTTATTCTAAGAAGAAACCAGTTTCAAGGTAGCAAGATCCGAAAGAATTATTACAAATTTTTCGCTATATACAAGTTTGAGCATCTAAATAATAACTGAATCTTCTGTACAGAGCAAAGGAGAAGTATATAATTTATTGAGTTACCTTGCTACCTCTATATCACGATAGCATCATTTGTGATTTCTAGGGATCGGCATGAGCACCAAAATCGTTATTTTGGCAAATAATTAGCAACTATTTAGCTACAAATTGATGTATTTTTTTGCAATTTTGCTGGATTCGCCATGCTAGCCTGATAGGGCTGAGCAAACCGGCCATCGGATGCCTGCTTCCACTTAGCCCCGCTGGATATGGGAATGACAGAATCACTCGTGGTACTGTTATTTCCTACCTGAATGGCATACCAACGATGGCTTAATCCTAAGGTTTATTTATGTATCCGTACCGAAAGGATGAATGACACTGAGCCTATCAGCTGTCTCTACGGAACCTTCGAGATACCGGGCGCCCTCTCGTCGTAGTCACGGTAATGCGAGGCTTTGCGATGATTGACCTTCTTTCCCTAGCTAGTAGGGGAACTTTCATGGACAGAGTGAACTTGAAAATTCTTTCTGGAGCTGAGTCTACAGAGGAGATGGATGTCGAGCTTACGACTTCAACTGACCTCCCTGAAAATTTGAATCAGGAGCGAGCCTACAGAGGAAATGCATGTCGAGCTCATGACTCCATCTGACCTTCCTGTAAATTCATGTCAGGAGCGACAGATTCTCAACTCTTCAACTTCTGATCCAATAACTGAACCTGAATAAAAAGGATCGGTGGTGCAGCCAGAAAACGACTAAATCGCCTCCTCAAGAGCGGGGTACCTTATGAAACCGCCTTGCACCAAATTCTAGAGTAGCGTACGCAGAATCTGACTCAGGTGAAGGAACAAACCCCCATGAACAGGTTACCGAAGGTTTGCACTCAAGTGATGATTCACCAAAACCAGAGGCGAAAAATCTCTGCATGGTTGAATCTTCAGGTATAGCTGACGTGCAAAAACCCTCATATGGAAAGGTTGTCGTGGGTATCAAGGTGTGAATCTTGCACCTTGACTATCCGACTACCTCATTAACGATGAAACAGCAGAGTATATACTTCATGTCAGGGCCCCCTGAGGACCGAATCAGGTTTTTAGAGTTCGGCAGAGCCGTATTCTTATCAACTGACCTGAAAGACCAATCACCATACAAATCAGCTCCGTTAAGAAGCTGGGTTTATTTGGTCGAGTGTGAATAGCTGTTAGCGACAATAAACCCTTGCGGGTTACGGTGGAGGGTCGAATATACCCACTGACTTTGGACCTAATCTAACCTAACCTATCATCAAACTCTGCAGGTTCATTAGTAAATCTTCCTCTGAAAATAGCTCGGCTTTCTTTGATTATTGTTTTCTTCAGTTGCTCTATTTAGTTAGGTTGCGTCTTGAAAACAACAGATCTAGGTGGCTATTAAATAGGACATTTTCTTCCAATCCATTGATTAGCAAGATAAATTGTTGTGTATAGTCTCTGAGTCTATAATTCCTGAACTATCCGAGGATCGATAGATCTTTCTAGCCATTTAAATTTCATTTTATGAAAAATGGACCAATAATTGAATTTCTCAATAGCCCTGCACTTTTACTGGGCATTGTGTATGGCCTTCTTTGAATAGTGGTGGGTTCAAACCAACGACAACAGTTTTGTTCATTTGCGTGCCGATTTGAATGAAAAGTGCACTCGTCAATAAAGCAAATATTATTGATGAGCCGAGGTTCTGCAATAATTTTAGCTATCATTATTTCACAAAATTCAACTCTTCCGGCGGGTCATCGTTATCAAATTCTTGAAGGATTTGCATTTTATATGGTAATTTAAATACTTTCTTACAGATTTGCGGGATAATCCGGATGGGTGTAGCTGCCTGACGAGTCGATGGGTTAGGTCCAAAGCAAGGGTTTATTGTGGCTAACACCTATTCACACTCTACCAAATAAACGCTTCATAACGAATTCGATTAGATTGTATTGTGAGTGGCTTTTCAGGACGAATAGCAAGAGTACGGCTCTGCCGAACTCTAAAAACCTGATACGATGATAATAAGAATGTTTTTGAAATTTTTTCATATCAAAAATAGAAAATGGAATTTCAATTGAAATGAATAGTGTTTAATTTAATAAACCAAAACGTACTACATCGAATGTAGCTTTGTAGGATACCATTGAAGAGAATTCCTTAAGAGCTTTTAGATAAGGTTGAGGGGGTTGGCATTTGGGAATGTGAAGTTGGAGTGGCTGGGGACGAGATGTTAAGTAAGAACAAGTTAGCTATTACTTCATTTTGTTTTTCTCTTCCTATTATGGAAGATGTTTTCAGTGATTTCTCATATACTTTTTCGTTGCTCAGATATAGGCATTGCAAATTTTCAAAATGTAACCCTGTATATAGGGGAATGTGTATACGTATTTGTTTATGTATTCTCCAACTAATCGTCTGATGATTTTATATATGCATTCATTAATTTTCATTCATGTATCATTATTGTAGAAAGTTTTCAATTTTTTCATTTCAGTTATTCCATCTCGACTAGACTATGATATTTTCCAATGTCCAATGTACTGAAGCTGGATTCCATTGAATGATATATCTTCAAAAAACTCTTGCAATTATGTTGTGTTATATCACCCATGTTTCGTTCGCATTCCGATTCTAGTACTATTTCAGTAGAGTTGCAGATATATATTATTAAAAGCTTTTCTGAGTTCACTGACAAATAAAATTCCTTTCGATCTGAAATTATCCAGAAAGAGCTAAGCTCTTCATCGATATTGAAGTCAACGTCAATGATATGTTGTGAATTTCAGACAGAAACCAGAATATTGCTTTGTATTCACTTTTCTGTTCATTTTCAAGAATCCAGAGGAACGATATTTGGAAGTCATATCATTGAATATAAACCACTGTTCATTATTCCTTTTTAGTTTTTATCTTATCTCAAAAACATTTTTTATTTCAAATCACATTCGCGCTAATATATGTAGTTCATTTGTAAGTATAGCAGATTCAGTATTACATTTTTGATTAGTGAGTGTCATAAAGTTATAGCCATAAATGATATTTTTTATGGAATTGGAATCAGTTTTCATTATACTCTTATCATATTTCAACAAACATAAAAATACTTTTCCAAAATTTTTATATTGAAATTCAATTCGAAAGTATAATAGAAATTGTATCAAGATAAGAATAATGATGTTATCTGATATGTATTGTTACTAGTTTGAAACCAGACCTCAAACACATGGCATTTGTTATCCAACACCAGACAATCCTATTTTGACCCGCCATTGATCCCATCAGCGGTGCTAGGCTGAACCACGAATGCATTGCTTGACTCAACTGTGCTTGAAGAACGAGTCTCAGTAAATGAAGGCGATGAAATTTCTCCCCACTAAGACGCCTACTCAGTTTCGTTTATTGAGGACAGTTGAGGACAGTTGACTCCAGCAATGCAGGCTGAAACAGCGCCGTGTAGTGTTGAATTATGGATGTTGTTGTTTGGGCTCTGGTTTTCAACTAATCGCTTCACAGTGAAAGACTGTATATGAATCTTATCGGCGGTAGATGTTGAAGCTTTTTTCTGACCGCCTTGGTGAGCCTCGTTCAACTTCAATATTCGAAGTTATGTATCGATCCCATAGATTGTGTTTTCATAGGATGAGATGTATCCACCGTTATGTACTTAGGCTTGTTCTCAAAGGGCAGTCTAGTTGTACATTTGTGGTTCAGCCCCTAATTAAACCTATGAAGGGTAAAAACAGAGCAGTCTGGTGTTGGATCATGAATACGTTTGGAGTCTGGTTTTTAATCAGGTACTTATGAATCTCGTCGGCAGTCAAGCTTATCTCTTCAACTGGTCGTTTCGAGGAGCCTCGTTCATATTTAATATTCAAAAATTATGTTCTCTGCCAATCCCATAGATGGCGTCTCTGTAGGAGGAAATGTAACCAGCACCATTCACTGAAGCTCGCTCGTTAGCGACAGTTAAGTTCAGCAATACATTTGTGGTAGAGAATCATAAATGCGGTTTCAATCAGTTGCGCTTTGCAGTAAAAACTACAGTAGAAAACAGAATACAAATCTTGTCAACTAGTTTCCTCACAGTGATAACTGCAGTAGAAGGCAGAGTAGAAATATTGTCGGCGATCGATGTCAAAATTTGACTTTGCAACTAACCATTTTGGAGATCCTAATTCATCTTCAATATTTGAAGATTGAGTTCTTCGTCGATCCTATAGATGGCGTCTTCGTAAGGGGAAATGTCATCGCTCTATCAGTAAATGAATAGACTGAGTCACCTACTAACTAATTCACTCTTGAAATCAGGATACATCCTCAACTTTCGACATTTGTGTGAAACCATAGCCAAAAAACAAAGCATTCATAATTCGACACCGGAAAGCTATCTTTTTGACCCGCTATAAGTTTCATCAGTGGCCCTCAAATAGCGGTTGAGTCTGGTAGTGCATTCATATTCAGCCGTGCATCACTGATGATACCTATGGCGAGTCAAAACAGCGCTGAATGGTATTAGATCATAAATCAGATCATAAATTAGATCATAAACTCCAGTAATATTCATCGCTACGCCAAAGGTTTCAAATAGTGCATCACAAACTGAACCAAAACAAAAAATATGTCAACACAATGAACTAAAATATAATAACTGAAATCAAATGAAGACAATACATTTAAAACGAAACCAATCACTGACAATTTGACAGTTTGCCAGATTTTGAATTCTTGATGTTATCGACAATCATGTCAGCTAAACTTCGTGTACCTCTTACTGATGAATTATCATTTCCAATATATTTTCCAATATTTCATCTACATGAATATTTGTCATTTCTTGTCACTAAGGTTGCGCTGGTCGGACTCATTTCCACATTCCACAATCCTCGATAAGTACATTCAGAAGGGCGCATCAATTATCAACCAATGACAACTCTCCACACCATTGGGTGAATGATCATTGGCCCCAGAAATTATGTGATATGAGCAAGTGCAGTGATTCAGAAATAACAGCTTTCTCCATGTACTCGACCAAGATTTTTGCCTTAGTGCATCAAACCAGTATGATGTTGAGAATCGAGAGTAGGGAGGGCTTCTTTACACCAAAGAATACTCCAATAATAAAAGCAACTTTTTTCACAGAGTACACTGGATTGAGTCTGTGGAGTTTGAAAAGGAAATGTTGATATTTCATCCATTTTTACCTCTTTCTTCAAGACGATATTCGTCTCGCCAGGAGCCAGAAACTCCATGACAAATATCGTCTTGCTCTGATGATCAGGAAAGACTACTTATTGTCGTTATTATTACTATTATTATTTCGATCACTATTGCTATTATCATTCACTATTACCATTATGATTATTTTACCGAAGATTGAACTGGTGGGGTTATTCGGTGAAGACCTGATCCATATCAGGTTAGCGTGTTAGGATCATCAAACAATAATCAGTCCACACACCATGAGGTGAATGATAATTGGGTCTGAGAATCATATGCCTTGAGAAGACGCTTTGGGCTGTGAATGACATCCTTCTGTGTGGCCTAGAGATATTGAACAGAAAATATCGATATTTCATTCATTTCTCCTCCTCCTTTTGAAAACTCTTCGACAAATATTGTCACACTAAGAGGAACTACATCAGGCTTATCAACTTATCATAGCTCGAGCAGGGATGAATAGTTCCAATAAGTGCACTTAACGGATTCAATATAATGTTTCTTCGATACCGTTGAAGATCCATAGCGCCGCGTTATACTGATGGATATAGACTGATACAGCAAATGCTGCACTTGCCGATACGAATTGCATCAGGTCTTATATGCCCTGCACCTGATGTCACAAAATATCATATCCATGACTCGACTACGATAGACTGAGATGTTGAAGACACCATCCTGGCAGGCTCAGTTTCTGACTTAGGCATACCTGAAGAAAGCAAACATTAGGTGCTTCGATTACCTGAAGTCTTTAATGCTCATTCTCGTGTTGTTACAGAAGTGAAGTGTTCTCTGCGGGCTTATATGTGAGCTGTTTGCGGAATAGGTTTCAACTCGATGATGAGAGTAAGAACTCCGAGCGATACTCCAAACTCGAAAGTCCTTGGCTTCCCTATTGTCGGGAAAGGTGTAACCGTAGAATGGACGATCTAGGTTGTAAACCTCTATGAGAATGCATCATTTTTAAGGTCTTTATGCCGAGTTGATACAGCTAATTCTGATTTTACTCCTCCACTCCAGAGGAATAGAATATACTGGAATCACAAACGTATTTATAGCAGCAACTTTGTTTTTCCCGACTGTTTCGATGACTAGATATGTCGGAGTTCGTGCTGATACTTGCCGCGGAAAGATTTTCTCATTGATATTATATTTCGTAACGTTGCTCCACCTCGAGTAAGTTTACGTCTGTCCGGCATACAGATGATGCAAGATGTTTTCAACTATGAGCTGTACTTTCTGTCCGTAACCCCGTATAGTCCTCTTTTGAGATAATGTGTCGCACATTTGTCTATTTTGAATTTCAAACCGAAGCATGCGCGTACTTCATCACTACCTTCAAGGTCTCACAAACGATCATAAGGAAGATCATTGTTATAATTATTATTATTATTAGTGTCATCATCAATCCGACGGGTAACCAGCTCAGAGCTTCAGAGCTTCAGCTTCAGAGCTCTGTCCCCAAAGCTCTGAAGCTTCGTGCTTTGAGAATAAGGAAAACATCATTTCATAAATGATTTCAATAATCAGAACAACCGACTTGACAGAGTAGTCCATATAGAGCCTGCGGAGTTTCAAAAGAGAATCATCCGATATTCGTTGCATCGCCAGCTGAGAACTCTTCAAAGAATATTGTCTTGTTCTGATGGTCGAAAAGAACTGCATCAATCTCATCACCTTGTATGAAGCCTGAAGATAGGGAATAATCAGTTTCGAAATATTTGTAATTTTTCATTTCCCACAACAAATTCAATTTCACATCAGTGTTGCCCTGAGCTCAGTGCAGCTCCGTGTCAATACTGTAAAAGTGCCGTGGATGATATCTCAGGGTCGCGTTAGGTCGATGAATGAAGATTGAAACGGCATATGCAGGGAATGCTGATAGCAAGTGAATTGGGGTATTAGGCGTCTGCACCTTGTGTCGGCAATCTCTGTACACATCATGTGACTGTGGTATACTGAGATCTTGAAGGCATCATCCTGTCAGATCATGATGAATCTAACAGTTTCGTACTTTAGCCCACTCGAGCTGTTGAAACCGAAGCCGAGGTCGTCAAAGTTGTTGAAGAGGAACCCATGCATGTGGCATATCCTTGTGTTACCGTTAGGAGTGAAGTAATCTATGATGCTTTTATTGGCTAGAATTATCAACTAATTTTTTATTGGACCTTCTGCTGAACTGGTTATAATTTAGGGGTCGAGTTATGATCAGATCGTTCAGTTTCAAATACAGACTTCATAAGCCGCTCAGGCAGTTGCCCTGAAGAGGAATGTTCCAATTTATGTAGTTTCATGGTCGCGGACCATTCCAATTCCAAACTCCTGATAACTGGATGGAGCCTGTTCATGACTTAACTGTTATCGGGCGAAGTACAACCGTGAAATGGACAATTCGAAATGCAGAATCCAATGAAGATGAATTATTTTTCAGATTTTTACGTTGAGTTGATTCAACTCCTTCTGAGTACACTACACCACCCCAAACGAGTAGAGTAAAATTGGAACGGTTAGCATATTTGTAGCCAGTAACTCCATTCTCCTTCGACAGATCTGCCGATACTTACCGCGGAGAGAGTAGCGTGAGTAGAGTTGTTTTCCGGCATACAGATGGTGCAGAATGATCCCATGTACAAGCTGCACACCCCTTTCGTAATTCCTGCATCGTCCTCTTTTGAGATGGGCCCTTGCACATTTTTCTATTTGGAATTTCATATCGTCAATATGAGTGTAGTCTTCTACCACCATCAAACTATCGAAAAATAAGGAAGAATGACCCTATAACTCCGATTTTCGAAAGTGCCACAATTATACTCTCGAGTATTTCTGAGCGTAATGGATAATGGCAATAGTGGGATGCAACGAAAGAGGACTGACGGAACCTCTTTCGTATACTCCTCTTCTGAAAGTCTCTAGCCTGATCTGATGTTATAGTGAAGCGACTCCTCCATACTGTCACTATTTTCTCGGGTACCGCAAAGCATCTGATTAGTAAATGCAAGATAAGCTCAAGCCATGTTGCTCGAATGCTTTTGATTGATTTAGGCCATAAAGAGGTTACACTCATAGTGTTTCGAGTCCTGCGTTACATAAGTATCGATGAGCATTCAGCAACCACTTTTTGCATATATCAATTCGGATACTCGGTGAATTACAGTACTTAAGATTCTCGTAAGTAACTCATAACACAAATTCAAGTATATGATTGGTTTATGATTTTTCCACCAATAAGTTCAAGCCCATTCGGGCCTGAAGCAACAATGTTCTTGTCTGTGTTCATTGAGCTCAGGCTTTCGAAGGTCTCAGCTAAAATGTTCGAACTGAACTCAGGCTGATGGGTCTAAGCTGAGTGGTTGCGGGTGTTCAAAAGTATCCTTTCAATAGAACTGAAAGAGAGGTTGCTATCAGTTATTGGCGTGTGCATATACTCGATTCTATTGCTTCTGACTTCTTTTTCAAAAACATTTTCGAATGTTTTGTCAAATGCCCAAAATGAAACCACTTGATATCGAAGATATTGAACGCAAATTAAAGTATCAACCAATCAACTTGTATGTACATTTTTATAAATGTTGAAATGAAATTCTAAACGGACTCTGTTTCTGTTTGGAACAAAGCAATGAACAATATTTTTGACTGTCCATTAGGAACATAGAACCAGAAACAATCTGATGAAACATGTAGTCTTTGTTACAATAATAGGGTAATGTATTCCACAAAAAAAAACCTTTCAATTGTTTTTCTCTAGATTCATACTCGCGAAATTGATGAGACTGAAATTCCGTCACTCACTATCTGAGCGAATAAATGCAATATATCTAACCCGTTAATTTTCTGCAATTTCTAAATTATATTCAAAAAGGTATTTTACTCTCATGAACTTCATCTAGAATTAATTTGGAACTCTAGCTGAAGTCAGTTGAACACTACCTAGAATCATATTCGAACTTCAGCCCAGTTTTTGTTGTTTGTTATTTTGGATATGTACTTTCTATCGATTGATCCTATCCAATATTATTTAAAAAAATATTAATCATCAAACTAGCTGATGAGATTTCAGTCTAATCAATTTCGCGAGTGAGAATCTGGAGAAAAACTACTGAACGGTTTTTGTTGTGGAATACAATGCCCGATGAGTTTAATGAATGTAACAAAGACATGTTTCATTGGACTGTTTTTGGTTCCATGTTCCTTAGCCGTGTACTGCAGGTTTTTGAAGCCTGACATGAAAAATGGGTCAGATTTGTCAATTCAGTTTCTCCCTTATATAAGTCCGAATGCCAAAAAAATGTTCATGAGTACACCTTACATTGATATCAAATTGTAACTTGTCTTTGTTTCACCCTGATACATCAGAAATCAAAATGACTGAACATCATAATTTCGTCTAGATATGATTTCACACAAAATGTGAGTATACTTTTATGAGTTTATGAGTGCTGTCTAGTCAGTTCATTGAGATAAGTAAGTCTTTGATGTTTCATCCGTTACCATAAAGATAAATGAGGACCTTGATATACTTAAATTATTCTTGACACCATCATACAATGAGTAGGTATAAACATGCAGTCTATGTTCATTAATTTCAAGGTTGAGTTTGCTAATAGAAATTGTACTACCGGTCCTTGCAAAAAAACTGATTATGGTGATGCAAACTGTGAAATTATAATCCGAAGGAATAATTTGGAACCGAGTGTAGAAATATTCTTAGTGATAATTCATTATTAATGACTTACTTGACATACCTTCAAGAATCGGAAATACTTTTACTTTTGAATCACTACAATCACAGAAATATTCTCCCAATGCAGAATAAGTTGAATTATTACATACAGCATTAGTGATTATGAAGGAACAGGTACTAATATACACTGTGTACCAATAGAAATCAAGTGAGTCCGATTCCTCTTAGATAGCGATCAGGAAAAATCGCTCAGAGAAGGCTGATAAGACCTTAATTTTCTAATAGTTGGAGTTACTGCGTAATATAAACCACTAAAAAATGCAATTAGTCAATAACTTGTCCAATTCAATAATTTCACCTGCAAATTGAAAAAAATCAAAAAAGAAAGTTCATTTCAATTCTCAGCTTCCTTTAATAATCGATGTTACGGATATCAATCTTTTTCAGCTATCAATACTCAGAATTCACTCTAAAACTTTCGCATCATATTGTAAATAACTTCAATTTTATGGACGTACG